>MQRK01233518.1:9329-41838 GCA_001938485.1 Girardia tigrina | reverse complement strand
TATGTAAAATTTTAAATTGTAATAAATGTTATTTTTCTGTTGTATATTCATTTTTTGAACTTTATGTCATTTTGTTCTCAAATAGCTGCCGCACCCTGTATATATATATATATATATTAAGAATGGAAAAAGAGACCAATTTGATTAATGATTTGTAAAATGATCAATTTTGCCAAATGCAACATATGAAATATGTCATTGATTTCAATTGCTTTACGATTCTCATGTCAAAGAAGTCAAACATAAAGATTTCATTCAAGTAAAGTTTTCCTTTCAATTTACTCCTTTACGGTAAAAGAGGAGAAAGAGGGGTTTCTGAGGTTGTCATGTATTTTCTCCGAGGGGAATTCTCCCCTGTAGGCTCGAATACAAGCGGGTCCTTTATCCGAAAATTGAAAAGAATAATTACTCCATATTAAAACTCTAAAATTATTGTCATAAGGCTCAAATTTCTTTTGTTAAAAACCCTTTTCTATATTTTGCTTTATAACTTTCAGGTGCATAAAGCTAAATAACAGTAAGTTGTTTTCAAATGCAATTTATTTGTTTAAATAAAATTGATCTCCTTTAAAACTAATATTAGACTTTTTAAAAAAATGAAATTTTGGCTTTATTAAATAAAAATTTATTTGCCTTAGATTTTTATTTGATAATATTATATACTTATTGGTTATTTTATTTTGATATTTATGTTAATAAAGTTATATTTAATACTTTAACGTTTAGAATGGGATAAGAAAAAAATTATTTGCATGGCTGAATTCGTGGTATCAGATTTGATATCTGATATGAAACAGTACAAGTAGCTTTTTTATATTTTATTATTAATGAAAGGTCTCACGCATTTTTTGCAAAGTTTCATTAAACTCACAACAAGTGCAAACCAAGTTTTTCTACTTAGTATCAGAAGAACAATGTCCTGTAAAACATTTTTTCCCTCTTGATAGATATAGTGCTATGATATGTGTATGAAAAAGAAGAAAGTTATGAGCAGTGTGGTGATGTCATTCCTTACCACATTCAGTAATATTGAACTCCAATGATGTCAAATCTCATGACAGCACTAGAGTTCAAATTCCGGTGATTTCATATGTCATAACATCACCGGAATGTGCAATTGCAATGTCAATTTCAATTGCATCAACTGACCCCGGGGCATATTATATAAGATTATATAATATTGCCTTAATATAAAAGGGGAAGATTTCAAAGTTTAATTAGTTTTTGTACCCAATCAATATTTAATTCAAATATATTTTATTAGACGAATTTTTGTTCTTTACAAGCCGTGTTGCTAATGGCAGTGAAATGTTTCTGTAAATGGAAGAATTTCCTGCGTAAAACACCATACATCAAACACAACTAAAGAATGCATTATATCACTTTCTGCAAATAAAATGACACAATTGCAACAAAAGCACTAACTCATTAGGCAACCGTATGATGACTAACAAAATAAATGTGGTGCTAGACTTCCAGCGGATGTTGCTACTGTCAAACAGTTGTCTAAGGTAAACTTTTTGCATTTTCTGAAAGTTCTGGTAATGATTGAATACTCAAATCGAGTGATAGAGGAATTTCGAATCATCCCGCTACCAACTTTCGTGACTAATTTTACTAAATCTGACTGCAAAAAGATTACTATTTAGATGTCTTAGACATGTAACATTTTGCTAACTATCACAGACCATCGTATGAATAATTTCAAAATTGAACTATATTTAGACTGTTGTATATATTGCAGTTCTGTTTATTCAAATTAAGCAGTTCGTGAATCGGAGATTAGGAAATTTATGCCTCGTTTTATCCAGTGTTATAGCGAACTACTTTCAGATGCTGCACTCTCACTAGACTTTGGTGCAGTTAGTTCTTTTCTGTTTTTTAAGTTTATCATTAGTTTTGTAAAACTTTATACTATGCAATGGGTTACTTACTCACTCACTCTGTTTTTAATCTGCATTTCATAGCGTTTCCTGTCGTGAATGTGCAACTAATGAACATTTGTATTAATGACATTAAACAGACTGCTTAAATATCCATGCATGTCGCTAAAAAGGTCTCTTCAAGTATACATTATACTATTTATTAGTATCTCAATGTTTGTGGCAGCAGATCATGTAAAAAGGGTATCCGGACTGTTAATCCCGGAATGTTCATCCCCGGACGTTTCATCTAAGCGGACGGTTCATCCCCGGACGTTTCATCTAAGCGGACGGTTCATCCCCGGACTGTTCATTCTAAATTTATACAAATAAATTTACATTTAAAAACACGATACAGAGAATAGGAAAAGCAGACTGTAAATTGTAAAAAAAACTAATGTAGGAAAGAAACTTATCCCTGGAACTTAAGGTTACTGACATAGTAAGCAACGCGTGAGTGTATAAACATGTTTTCCCATTACTGGCTACATTGGCCATGTGAAGAATATGCGGTGTGTAATTGTTTTTGTGTATTGTTTGCATGTTTAAATGTTGTATGTTGATTTGGGATTGTGTCTCTTCTAATCAGATGGATTATCAATATTTTAATTCTTATAATCTGAAACTAATTTATTTAAATTTAGATTTAATATCCAAATTTTTAATTTTTATTATTGCAACTTTTAAATAATTTTGTTGATTTTATTTTTGTAAATTTTTAAATAATTAAAATCAAATTAATGTTTAAAAATGACAATAGAAATATTTTATTTCAGCCAATAAAATTTAAATAAAATATTTTTTAATAAAATAATTTTTTCAAGTATAATTCGGATTATGAGATATTGAAAATTGAGTGATGGATTCTAGTGAAAGCAATACTATTGATCATCATAAAGATGATAAGAAATGTGAATGTAATAAATTATCTGTCAAATGTGTGAGTTTTCTTAACAGGCCATATTTATCTTTCATTCATAAGAGTTCCCCGATTACTAGAAAAATAAATGATTATTTTCACACTTGGTTTTAAATGTCATTTATTCCATGTCTCACGAAACTCTTAATTGATCCGATATCTTAAAAGTCGTCTAGGAAAAACAATCTTAAATAATCCAAGTGAGCTGTGAAAAACGGGATAACATTCTGTAAGGAGTAAGAAACATCATCAAAAATTATTTTCTTCAATTAGTTTTGAATACCGGACGAAATGCATAGAGATCAACGGTTCTTTTGTTAAAAATAATATTTCCATACTTTGATTATTAATGTGGTAACATATTAGGTTTGTTGTTTTTACTTTCTGGTCTAGCCCGGGTACCTTATGGTGCGAGCCACGTAATAATGAAATTGCTGTATTCATGTAGCAAATTTATTTATTGTTCTGTTGATTGTATTATTGATCATAATTAATATTTGACAAATTTATCAGATGGATCTTGGAATGGTTGGATCAGTTGTTTTCCAAAATGGATCACGTTCATGTTATTTCAGACCTATACGTTGTATTGATTGTGTACTTTGTAAGTTATTTTCATGTCTTTGAATTATTCAAAACTGTGTTAGAAAATTTTAATTCGATTTTATAATTTGCAAATAAATTTTAAAAAAATTTCAAATTATCGAAACCAAAAATATTAATTTTATTAAATATTTTTTGTTAATCGATTTCGATGGCTTAACCACCATCATCAGAACAGATGGTTTTTTAAAGAGACAGTGATATTTGTAGAGGGACCGCTGGCGCTCTTTCCCGAATCGAATGTTTCTTCTCTTGGAAATAATCAAAATTATTACCCCAGCTCCGAACCACATAATCCGGTGAAGCGGGGACACTGAATCCTCTCCTGCTCAAAGTAGTAGCATTTCTCCATCATGCGGACAACCGCATCCCCCCTTATACAACCTGATTTTCATTAATAAAATTTTCAAAAAATTTTAATTTGTAAAAATTGTTGAGTTCATTAACGAAATCTTCCAACAGAATAAATTAGTAACTCAAAATTTCCAGACTATTCGTTTTGCCGTCAAATACTTTTACAATGCAATTTTCCGCTCATCTTCGCCCCATTTTGTTTTCGTTTTACAAAGTCAACTTGTTCGCTTTTAACTTTTTTTAATTTAACTTTTTTTTGCAATATAATAATAATATTTTAACGAACACAAAAAAATAGATTGAATGAATAAATAAACACATTCAAACATCACACGATACGAACGCAAATAAATGTCAAGCTGTTCAAGGAAAATGGAATGGAGATCTAAATCACACTATCGTTATACAGCTAATTCACCTAATAATCAACAAAAAACCTGATATGACCCACGCAATAGCACAGGCCGCATACTTGGCTGTTCATTTCATTCCGAGATCGTCTTCATTCTGGCCTCTAGCGCCCGGTTGACAGTCTGATTCCAACTCCGCAATCAACGCGAGTTCAAATGGAATTTCAGTCTGAATTTTCGTACAGAAAATTATTTGTATAGTGAAGTTAGTGATCAATGTCATCAGCTCATCATTTAAAAATGTATAATAAAGTTGAATAGAGTGCATTTTTTTACATTAATTTTAAGACCCAAAAATCTTATAAATAACACTTTACATATCACTCTCTCCAAATAAATGATTACATAGTACTTTAAAATTTTGAGAATTTCTGTCACTTTAACAATTTGTTCCATTCCCACCAATAATACTTTCCCCGTCATTACGACAGCGTTTCTGGATTGATCGACAGAGATGACACGAAGACACTTCAATTTATGTGGCGCTAAACCCATCAAATCTATATTTGTACATGAGATCCGAAAATAACGCCAATTATATGATATATTTAATGTCAAACATGCTTTCGATTTTTTAATGTAATATTTAAATATAATGTAAGGTTAAAATTAGTGTCATTATCTAATGCTTTAAATGGAGGAATAGTTTAATATTTATCCTTGTCGCTTTGTAGATATTAGGATCGTATCCTTTTTATCATTTGTCTTAAAAATGATGATTAAACCGTCGAAGTTAACAAAAAATATTTTAGTCAATTTCATGTAAGATTTTAATTTTGTTTATTATTAAAAATTATTTATAGTAAAATTGGTCAAGTAGGAAATAAGAATCTGTTAAGCTTGTTAATTTTTTTATTAAATATTTGATTTTACATTTAATAGTTATAAGAAGAACCCTATAATTTCATCTTACGGAAAAAAATACTTTAACAATTATAAAAATATCGAATTTCATTTTTGTAATAAAATTAGACCATTGTTAAGAGTATACTAATACTTGGGCCACTTTTTTTCGTGACCCAAAAACACATTTTTTCACGATTTCTCGCGATTATGTCACACTTTGAATATATATTTAGAGATACCAATTATTATAACTTTATAACTACGATTTTTAACACTGAAGAAGGTTTATTGAAATTTAATTTTAAAATAATTTGACACAGTTAAAATTATAATTATTTCAAAAGAAATTAACATCATTTCATAATGTATTAATAGAAAAACATTTATCCACTAAAACAAATCGTTCACTTGATTACATAATTGAATGACATATTGACAGTTTGGTGGTTATCTGCTTTGAAGGTGCTGAGATAGGGATCCAAAATTGCCTTGTAGCGACTAAACGAGCGTTCGATATCTACAGTGAGAACTGGATATTGCAAAAATTCAACTGTCCGTTGATACAACAGGTGTGTGTAATCTGCAAATGACTTCCAGAAAGCATAAATCGGAATAGTAAAGGAGGTCTCCGAAACACGTTGATGATACTTAAGTAGCTCAGCGATTACATTGTGATTTAAACCAAGAATGTTGGCACACTCATGGATGTGTCTTCCATTGCACTCACAACAGTAAAATCGAATAACTTCAGAGCTCCCAAAATTTTGAAAACAGGCTATTTTCCACTTTCTAATGTGTAGAGCTGCAGTTTGATAATAGACCGGTTCGCAGCATTTTTAATTGTAGAGGTAACAGTATCTTGTTGCATTTGTTTAAGTGAAGCAATTAAGTCAAACAACTGACACATACAATTAAGTGAAGCAGAATTTCTTCCCATGAACTTCTACATCAAATCTGTAAACCCTGTAATATTGCAGGATGCCTTCATCTGTAGACAGCAACAAGTGAAGTTGCTGAAGAGCAGCAGTATCAAATTCATTCTCGCTCTCCTGTATCCAAATTCTAGGTAATACTTCCACATTTTTGAGTGATAGTCAACTGATCGAAACCAAGTGACCCAAAAGATGGTTCTAGAGAATAAGTTGGTGACTTTACATTCTGCTAACGGAGATACGTCACAAACCGCACACGTATACCAGCAGCCTTAACCAGAATCGTTTTTACAAGTCCAACTAACTTATCAACATTACCAAACGTTTTAAGCCACTCTTCCTTAACTATGTTCAGTATATGAGCGATGCAAGTGACGTGTTGTAGAGCATCTTTTTCTCTATTCAGCAATTTCTTTGTGCTTCTTCCTTTCAAAGTTTTTTTATTGAGTCACAGTGAATGTGGTCTATCGACTTGTAGCAGACCCGACAGCATAGAACACATACATCCTCATTATTAACAGCATCAATATGAGGTTTACAGCATTTATTAATTTCACAAGTGCATTCACTATTTGACATATCTCTTGATCAATATATTTCTGAGTTCAAACTAATTATTTTCAATAAATAAAAATCTGTTAATACAAATTATTAATTATCAAGAATCTGATTGATTGAAATTAAATCTAAACATTTTTTAAAAAAAGAACATATTAAATTAATATATTAAAATTTTAAATTACATTAAAAAATAAATAATACATTCAAAAATTATTTTAAATCTTTTTACTTTAAAATTAAATTAAATTATTTTTAATTAGTAAGAATCAAAGAAAATATCAATCATCCATCTGTGCAGGAGAGGCACAATCCGAATCAACATACAACATGCACAATATCAACACACAATTCAAAACATTCCTCACACTCATATAGCATCGCATTTCCAAATTCAACAACACGATGTGCTGCTGTTATATCTGTGTTAGCCATTACGACAATCACTTTAACAAAAATTATTTTTTGTATATAATCGTACAATTTGAAGGATTATTTTATTAACTTGTGTAATTTAAGGGATTAATTTATTTACTGTTGTATTTTAAAAATAATTTCATTTACTTGTGTAATTTGAAGGATTAATTTTTTTACTTGTCTAAGTTGAAGATCATTTCATTTAATTGTGCGAATTTGAAAATTACTGTTGTATTTTAAAAATAATTTCATTTACTTGTGTAATTTGAAGGATTAATTTTTTTACTTGTCTAAGTTGAAGATCATTTCATTTAATTGTGCGAATTTGAAAATTGATAATGGTTTTTATTTAACTTTTAAAATTCATAAAATAAAAATTATTGTTTGAAAATTAAGTAACAATTTCCTTTTATTTTTTACAATTCAGTCATTTTTAGCAATTTTTCATGTTCATAATACTTTTTCGTGTTTTTTCGCGATTTTGGCATTTTTTCGCGATTTGGTGGTGTTTTTTCGTGAACGTGGAAAAAAAGTGGCCCTACTAATAAATACCTATGAAGGAATTTATATTAATATAAAACGACCTGCCAAAAAAGAACTCCAATGATACTATATTTCCACAAGGAAATTAAAGTAGGGACTAAAGGAATTTTGAATAAGTTTGAAGACTTAAAACGAAGAATTGTTCAAAATTTACTTTGTCGGTTTTTTGATGATAACAAGATTTACTCTTGCACTAACTTTTTCAATTACCCTTTCTTTTCTTTATTTCCTTTTGTATCTCGTAGTAAAGATTTGTGTCTTTTTGCTGTGCATTGGTATTGAAAAAGTATCAATATTTTATATGCTGTATGTAAGCATATGTGTATGGATATCCTTTATGTAAACCATTGAGTTATAAATATTAAAAATTATAAATAAATAATATTATAACATTATATATTACTAATGGAAAATAATTTGTATTTTTTGCTCAGGCAAGTATTGAATTTCAGTTGGGAAAAGATCTGTGTCAGTCAGCTCTAGAGAATAATTCTTTGGATACTTGCATGTGAGATTTCCTTTTTAATAAAATATTAACTAACTTAATGTAATTCTACAATCAAAAATAATAATAAATAGGAAAATAATGTCATTTAATAATTTTAAATGGTTTTGTCCAAGCTTAGATTTTATAGCTATTGTCCCCGACCACATTTTTTGCTGAAAACATTTGATATTTTTGAACACTTAAACGATTTCGTTTTCAAATATGATATACACGACTGGAGACAGAATTATTCGTACAACAGTTAGCTTAATCAAGTTATCCTACCACTTTGTAGTAATTTTCGATTAGTAGGGTCACTTGGACAGGTGGAATTTCACAATTTATAGCTATTCTTAGCAACAAGTTTTAAAAATGTCAACAATTATGATGGGAAACGTTAAAAAATGGTTACTGACGTTAAATAAATGACATCTAAACAGTTACAAGAACATAAGTTTATTAGAATTACAAAAAGAATATCATAAAGAATAAAGAAAAAATTATAGTAAATGTATTCTAAAAGATACACAACAACTAGGGAATATGTTGCTTCGGCAACTTGTGCAATAGCCAGTCGGACATACCTTCAAGCGGTGTCCCTGGGAAGCTAGAGGTCGTCTCTAGGCTAAAAAATTCCTATGCTGTGTCCTTCACTGTTTGCAAAGGTCGGCCGTGATTATATCATAACGTGGATAGCAATCCGTTACTTGAAGGCCCAGCTAGAAATCTGTTTCAAGGCTGTAGAGAATAGTGACTCTACAGTCGACGGTTAGATATCACCGCAATGAGTCTCGATGAATCAATCTTGATGAATGGTGTTGCAATGATGCCGGTTAACCGGCAGAGAAGTACCATGTCAATCCCTGCTAGGGGGAGTTGTATAAAGGCGCTGTCAGCGTCCCAGGTCCTAATAAAAAGCCTTTAAGCTTAATACCTGAATGACGGATTGAGGTTCACATAACAACTAAAAGGAAATATAAAATGTCTTATTTCTTAAATATAATTACTCTAGTATCAATAAATGTAGGCATAATTCCTTTTTTTGTTGATGTTAAAATATTACAAGTATAATAAATCATGTATTTTATTACTTAGTTTATTTTCAATTTAAAATGTTTAGAAAATTCGACTTAAACAGCTTTTTTACTTTAAAACTGGATGAAAAAATTGGAGTTCTTAGTGTATTTTTAGCCGTTTTGTTCTTGGCGAACAAAAGAGATATAGTTCAAGTAATTATTTTATCATAGTTGTAAAAATTATATAAAATTATTTTTATTGAGTTTTGATTTAATGATATTTTGTAACAAGATATATTGCATACTTGTTTTAAGAAGAACAAATCTTTTAAGGAATCTTTCCCAATTAAAAGGGCGGAAAACTTTTTTTCGTACTTTTTTACTGCAAGCCTTTTCTCCCAACTTGTTGCACACTTAAACTAAAGAAAAACAATAAAAATAAATTATAAAAAAATGAAAATGTCTTTAAAACTAGGGTAATTTTCTTAGAAATGAGCATAAGTTGAAAGATTTTATAGATATGATACATATATAAATTAAAACAAGCGATAATAGTATTACGGGGGTCGCCATCCCGGTCAATTTACTATACCCCACAATCGATAACATAAAACATCCAACCTGAAATTCGTTTCATAAAACATTTAAGACTTTTTGACTGTTTTTTATTAATATAAATTTAATTTTTATTGACATTAGATCAAATATTTCAAGAAAAGTTTTCAAATTATTTAGATTTAAAGTATATAAAGTATACAAAGTATAAAAATTAAAAATTATGATATAAAAATTATTTTAAATAAATATTTTTAAAAAATGAATTGTATTTATTAGTAAAAGACTTCTATGAATTACCTAAAATGGGCACCATAAAATAATTTTAAAAAACATTGAATTTAAAGAGACTAAACAGCTATTGAAGCCTTCTATAACACTTCAGAAGAATAAAAGAACACGTTTAACTTTAAAAGTTAACTTAAACTTCAGTGCTAACATCTTTATAAAAACTGTAAATAATTCTTTACCCGAATGTCACTTACGTATGACACTCATTTTACTTTTATATCTATAATTATAACTGCATCCATATATGTTCATGTTTATATTTAGTGCATTGCTTCTCCCTTCCTTTCCCAGTCCTTACAGAGAGGTCTTTCTATAAGCGACCTCCTCATCTGGGTGGTTTTAAGAAGGGGAGAATTTATTCTTACTAAAGGGTAGGCCAAAAGTAACGACACAATTTATTTTGTTTAAATTTTTAAAATTATTTTATTCAATGGGCCTTGAATTTTTATCATGCCAAGATACACAACGGAGCAAAGAATCTTCAATAAAATTCAATAATTCAATTATTTCTGTTCAGCGCGAATTTCAAAAGCGTTATAAAACTAAAAATGTTCCAGAGAGAAGAACAATTTAAAATATTTTAAATAAATTTTTGACTTCTGGATGTGTGGTAGATTTACCAAGATTTGGGCGTCCTAAGATTGTGAGATCCGAGGAAAATATCCAACGCGTAGAAGAAAATGTTCAATTCAAACTAAGATTATCGACAAGAAAACGTTCGAGTCATCTGAATATATCGAGGACATCTCTTAGGCGAATTTTAAAAATTGATCTGAAAATGAAAGCCTACAAAATTCAGATCTGCCAAAAACTTCAACCGAATGATTTTCAGAAACGAGTTCATTATTCTGTCAGAATTCTGCAAATGGTGGTCGAAATTACAGATTTCATTGACAAAATGATAATGACCGATGAGGCTCACTTTTGGATGGACGGGTATATAAATAAGCAAAATTGGAGGTTCTGGGGTTCAGAAAATCCCATGGAAGTTATTGAACGAACTTCAAATCCTAAAAATGCACAGTGTGGTGCGGTATTACTTCTGAAGCAATAATTGGGTCTTATTTTTTCGAAGATACTGATGGTCACCAAATCAATGTGAATGGAATAAGATATCGTTAAATGATCAGAGAGATTGTTTTACCATTCATCGAAAATAAACCGGATATGGGGTTCCAACAGGACGGGGCCACATGTCACACTGCAAATGAGACTATGAATTTGCTAAGAGATAATTTTGGTGACAGAATTATTTCAAGACGTGGTAATATTGAGTAGACTCCAAGATCTCCAGATCTTAACGCACCTGATTTCTTCTTATGGGGTTATCTAAAAGACTGTGTATACAAAAGAAACCCAAGTTCAATATCAGATCTAAAGAAAATTATAACCGAGGAAATAAGATCGATTAAGCCATCAGTTTTAAACAGGGTAATGGAAACTGCCATAGAAAGATGTAGAATTTGTCAATCGGGAAATGGAAAACACCTGAATAATGTAATCTTTAAAAGATAAATTAATAAAATATAACTTTTAAAGTTTATTTTTGTTTTATTGTTCGTTAAATTTAATAAAAGGAAAAGAAACTATAGGTTAAATAAATTGTGCAGTTACTTTTGGCCCACCCTTTACATTAAATTTTATTATGAAATTATAAAATTGTATATGGCGATATCGATTAATCGATACTGCTATAGACCATCAAAATTTAATTTAAAAATTAAAAAAAATTAATTGAACGGAATATATTTGTGCGTATATATTACAATACGTTAACAATTACGTATTTTACGTTTTAACCTCGTGTTTGCCATATACGAGGACAGGGTCTTAACTGATGTTCTCATCACCAAACACGATAAAAGAATCGACTCTCATACCTTTCAAGCTGGACAATTTACAAGTTCACAGTCATCTAGTTTGCATCCAATTATTTCATATTCCAGATCCGGATCCCGGCAACAGTATCGAAGAACAGGATACAGATTTGTTCCAAGAGATAGCGTTATCCTTGATTAAATGGTCAACAATTAGCGCAAGCTAACTTTACTAACTAGTGATAGACCTATCTTTCCTGCATTATTTGATATTTGCAACTTCTGTGATCTGTTTTCTATTATTTCCGTTTGATAGTTCATTATAATTGTTTAACTAAAATATTTTTTCTTCATTTATTTATGCGTAATTATGTGGAAGAGTTCCCTCAAGATTAGGAGTTGCGTAAGCCCTTTTATACAAAAACTATTTTTTTATGTATATATAATAGGAATTAGGAATATATTAAAATAATAATTATTAAGAATGACTCACCTATCAGATGAATGTTGATTACTATGAGTCAGTCTATATAGTGGGAGAATTACTAAGCTAGTTTAATCAGTGAGTTAAACGAGCTTAGCAATCTATAATTACTCGAAAAAAATTCAACCAACGTACCAAATAAAACTATATTGTTTAAACGAAAATACAACGAGAATTGTTAGGATTAAAACTTGTAACAAACCGATTTGATCAAATAGTTCCCAAATAAAGGTACTGAGAGATATTGTCAAAGATGAAGTGATATGTTGAATTAATTAGTTGATCAATTGATGTTTTCAAAATCGAAGCACTGATTATCGTTGAGGATAGTTTTGTTTTCTCTTGTTGAAATTTGAGCAAATTAAATTGAGAAAACTGCGAAAATAAATCCCGGCAGCTTTTTATGATAAGCAATTGCCAACTGTTAATTATTTTTAATGATTTTTTATTGATTACTATTATCATAGTAATTCTATGAAGATGTACTTATAATTTTATATAACTTTGATTCTTGTTTTTTCTCCATTTTTTTAGTCTTCTTCTCTCTTGGACAACTTCTTGAACTTTTCTCTTGAACTTCTTCTTCGTCTATATGATAAAAATAATCTTCTTCTTCTTTCAGACAAAATAACTCAAATAAATAAAAATAAAATAATCTACAAATCTCAACTGTAAAGGTTTGAACATTATCACATGCAAATATGTATTACAAAAAAAATTGAAAGCGAAGGAATTCTGTACAAATGAAACAAAGAATAGAAAGAAAGTAAAAAAGAAATCGAATCATATTAACTCTTTGTCACTCGCGAATTAAGTAGGGCACTACAATACTTAGTCAAAATTACAATATTTTTATAAAAGAGCAAATATTTTAAATCTTCAAAATATCAATCTTTCACCTTGATTGGGAAAGACGCCACTCTACAAATGCAAACACAAACATATAAAAACATGCAACACATCATTTAAAAAAGTCGGTAGCAGTTAAAAGTTCATTCGTATTTCCATGATCCTAATGTGATGATCCTCGCTAACCTTAAAGGTCTGGATAAAGATTCTTGCTGTGTTGTGATTTTTAATTAAAAATTCAAATCGCTTCTTAAAAAATTTATGGAATTATCAAACTATTTATTTACTTACTTTCATTGAAACTATTAGTTAATTTTAGTCAAAGATTTTGTAAATGTCGAAGACTTTAAAACTTTAGTTTAATGAGTTCTTCATTGAAAGTAATTATTATGACATTATAACAAGTGACATTTATCTTTTATATGATTGTTTTTATACTGATTGTTAAATTTTTATTCTTTAGATTAGTGATACTGATTTTCAAAAGCATTTTTAAGTAGAAATTAATGTTATATTTTCAAGGTATCGAATTATGGCATTTAATATTTAATTAATAGTAAATATTATGCTATTTGCAAATAGTACATATAGAATCTTGAAAGCATAAATAAATTAAGAATAGCAATTACGTATTAATAGAAGTAGAGCATTTTATTAAAATGTATTTCTAAATCTTTTTCAACCCTAAAATGTCATTGTGGAGGGGAAGGGTCCTGATTTTGATCTATACCCCGACCACATAATCGCACATGGGTTCGTCCACGATGAACTGACTCACGTCCTCGAACTGTCGTAGTTCAGTGATCTCTCATTCGTTGGATAACTGGTCCGTGACAGACTTGTGTCGGTCGAATCCGGTCGATGTGGTCCCGAATAGCAGTGTTCCTCATCAACGTTTGATAAGCTTCCTAACATTTGCGGTTTGTTTTCGAAATCAATAATTGCGTTCAGTGTGTAACACATCGAGGGAGCCGGTGTGAGTCTTTGTGCTCAACCGTAAAACATCGCGAAAACGGACTGAGTCAATGTCAGAAAACGAATGCGACAGCTCGTCAACAAAACATCATTCAGAGGCAATAATATAAATTCGATGTGATTTATGTATTGATAACGAAAATATGCCACGCAAAATTTATTCTCATATTTGAAATTACACCCGTTTATTTGTTTATTAAAACAACATCAAAAAATTAAATTTGTTAATTTTTGCGATCACCACAATCATGTTTTAGGATCACTGAAAAAAATACAAGTCGATATTGAGTAATAGGTACAAGATCTAGAAATGTCAATATTGAAAAAGTAATATACAAGAAAATAATAAAAAGAATGTAAAGTTTGTGAACGTCTTGGGAAGGAATAATTATTACATTTAACAATAAATTACAATTCACTTGAAAAATTTTAATCCATTAACAAAAGTTTCTTAAATGAAATTCGAATTATCAGTAAAATAATTAAATTTGCAAAAAATATTTGAAAAGTAAATTTAATTAAAATATATTTTTGTTTATTCTGGAAAATTTTGTTAATTGAAAATGTTAATGAAATAGAAGGCTTTACATTTTGAATATTAATAATAAGTTGTGGTTGGGAGATTCACATTAATGAACCAATTAATTAAAAAACATTTGTGTGTATAAATATTTCAGTTTTATCATTATCTGACATTTTGTTTAATAAAAAAATTAAAAAAAAGATTTATCGTAAAAAAATCAAACTTATTATTTGAAAAAAAATTCTGAATTTTTCTCAAAAACATGTATATTGAAAAAAATTGCAGTATTGTTTAACTGCATCAATTGGAAATTTATGTAATTGGAAATAATAAAATTTTTGAAAGGTGAATTGACTTCTGTTTTTTTACAATTCGAAATCGAAAATTTGGAAAAAAAATTTAAAAATGGCTAACTAGTGGTGCCTTAACAAAATGATTCAAAATCATTAATCCTTACCATGATTATTAAAATACCATATTCTGAAGAATTTCTTAAACTGCTAGTACGGCCCAAGTAGTTTCATTTATATCCAAAGTGTGAAGTTTCTTCTTAATAAATCTAAAACTGTTTATCATTTAAAAGCTAATGTGGTGTTTCGGATATTAGAACTAAATCTTTTTTATATTTTTTACAATTATTATTATGTATATTCCTTCCGTCTTCTCTTGCCCAAATGAAAATGATATTTTAAATGTAGTTTTTCGGTGTGTTTGAACGAATGTGTTAATACCCTTCGCGTCACCAGTCTCATATCTGAAACAGTTGAAAGAACACATTGTTCTCTCAGATTGCCATTTGGTCAGATATTTCAATCGAATTGCATCGATGAGATTTCGGATTGTTTTGGATTTTATGTGAAGGCTAAAATTGAGTGGGTTCCGTCGAATGTGAGAATTTGCATCTCAAAGATTAACTTTTGGTTGATTCTGAATTGTTATCTTTATTATATGTCTCTGTTACCTCGTGTAAAGTACGTAACGATAGAGTAAACGTATCGTTTTCTTAAATGGAAATTCATAGCTGCCAATGGTTAGTTAGCGAAAATAAAATATATCACACTTAGTGTATTTTCTTTATTTTTATAAAAAATAAAATAAATTAATTTTAATCGAATATTTTTTTGGTAAAATGTTTTTTTAATTATTGTATGTCCCGTATAGTATGCTACTTTAGTACATTCTGTAGATTAACCTGATTATGGGATTGTTATATCGAAACACGTTCTCTAATTTTTAACTAAATTCATGAAGCATCATGCATTCTTGCAAACCAACCATTGGTAGATATCGATTACCATTGGTGAAAACTATATGTTTACTCTATCATCATCCACACATATATATATATATATATATATATATATATATAAGGTTAATTAAACGCAAAATTAAAAAAAAAGAAATTAATTTAAATTTAAAAATAAGATAATTGNTAGATATCGATTACCATTGGTGAAAACTATATGTTTACTCTATCATCATCCACACATATATATATATATATATATATATATATATAAGGTTAATTAAACGCAAAATTAAAAAAAAAGAAATTAATTTAAATTTAAAAATAAGATAATTGAATTCGAATGAGGACGATTCGGCGCTGGACTAATCGGTGACGCTGTTTCGGTTCCAAATTATTAGAATTTTCTTCGGCGACGCTGTTTATTAATAAATTAAAACTGTTTATTAAAACGCAGGGGGAAAGTTTATCAGTTCATTTCGATGTTGCTGAACCATTTTACGAAACGCATCTAGTTTGAGGATTTGAGTTCGAGCAGATTCAGAAGCTCCTACAATAACTAGTCCAAAAATAACTTTTGGTATTTCCATATTATTTGGTAAATCGGATAACATGGAATATATTCTTTGTTGCACTTCTATTTGTGGCTGATTTGAAGCATGGGAGTGCTCGTTTGTGAATTTGATTGGATTATTGTTCAAAGTAGTGTACACTCTAGCCTTATATGTATTCTTTTTTGCACCTCCAAAATTTCAAAAAGCTGTCTTTATTATACACATAGGAAAATACTGCATAAGAAAATTTCAATTTTTTTTCTTTTTGATAATATGATAAAAATAAGAGGATTACGTTCAATAATTTTTTATTTTTATTGAAAAAAAATTATACTATAATATATTTTCTAAAATAATTTTAAAAAATAGAATTTAAAAAAAAGTTGTTTCATAATTCAAGCTAAATTGAAGAACTCAAAAATTTAAAAATGGAATAAAATCAAATAATATAACTCTAAAATTAATTTAATATTTAACCATACATAAACTAAATAACGAAAGTAAAAAAATAATGTATAGAACAGTGGTTCTTAACCTTTTTAGCTACCGGCACCCTTAAAATTTTCAAACAATATTCTCGCACCCCTTACCCGAAATTATTGAATTATAAAAATTGAAAAACAAACATTATTCATAACATTTTTTTATTAATTTTATGTGCATAACAAATTTTTTATAAACTTTAATTGTTAGCTGAAATAACCAATTATAAATGATCAAAATTTATATTAATGGCTTTTTTGTTGTTGCTTTTCCTCAATTATTTTTGAAAACCGGGGAATCTTTTTTGAAATAGCCACNCGCATATCATTACTAGCATTAAGTCTATTTCTAGCTTTTGTTTTTATATGTACAAGTGACGAGAACCCCATCTCACACAAATACGTTGTGGCAAATGGAACAAGATGCTGAAGCGCTATTTTAGCTAATAGTCACTATTAGCTTAATTTACAGAAAAAAATCAAAAAACTGATATCTTTGAAAAAAATTTTTATTCAAAAAAAATTTTTTATGAAATTATTTCGTGTGAATTTAAGTTTAGAATTTTTAAGTTTAGTTTTTTATTTTACTAGCTACACGTGAATTTGTATAATTATAGTTTCGCACCCCCAGATATTCTAGCTCGCACCCCTAAGGGGTGCGTGCACCACCGGTTATGAACCACTGGTATAGAAGAATGTTATTGTATGTTATTAAAAATATTAGGAGTTTCTATGAGGGGTTAGTTTTTAAGTTTCCCCAAAATAGTTTATTGTTTTTTTAGTTTTGAAAATTTAAAGGAAATAAATTAGAAAATTAAAATGCAGAGTAAAAATATGATAAAATAAATACGTATTTAAATATGTTTACATTAATAACAATTAATATATTTTATAAGTGGAATAAGTTTAAATAAAGTTTAAAATCAATAATTAACAGATTAATATTTTTAGATATAATTTTTTTAATAAAATGGCTTATTGTAAATTTAAATTAATTAGTTTTTATGATAAAGTTTCGTAAGAATGTAAAAGTATTTAACATTTTAAATTTTGTAAAATTTTTTGTAAAAAAATACAAAATTATTTTAAGGTAAAGATTTTGTAAAGTTTTTGCAAAAAATGTAAAATTATTTAAGGTTTTAAATGTTGTAAAATTTTTTGCAAAAAAATGTAAAATTATTTTTAAGGTTTAATTTTCGTAAATTTTCAAAATTTAATCGAAAAGAATTGTAAATTAATATTGGGCGAAATAATTGAAATAATTTGTTTAAGTATGTGAATTGTTGATATTAATAAATTTTTGTGGTGTTAAATTAT
The DNA here is from genome assembly GCA_001938485.1 of Girardia tigrina. Classification (NCBI taxonomy): domain Eukaryota; kingdom Metazoa; phylum Platyhelminthes; order Tricladida; family Dugesiidae; genus Girardia; species Girardia tigrina. The sequence continues at coordinate 23,738 of MQRK01233518.1, read as the reverse complement.
GACTTCAGAATGTGATAATAATGAAAGTGGCATAAACGCTACTTACAGTTTCAATTTTATGAAAGTCGTTAATAGTCACAAATTTATTATATAAAAATTTGTAATAAATAACGTATAAATATTTATAATTTAATTAAAATTTATATATTGATATTTATAATTAGCAATTTTGACATTAAGTTTAAAATTAATGATTTCCTCATTGATTTTTTTTATTCATTAATTTTCAAAAATGCATTAGACTTTGTCAAAGACTACAAAAAAAATGCAGTGGACTCCAATATATAAATTGATGACTGATCATGTGATACAAACCTTTCAAATCTCAGATCTTCCGTTATTTCATCAATACGTTCATGACCATAAACAACAAAGTTAACAGCTAACAACAAAAAAACGTCAAATCTTCACATTACAGTTCTTTTGATATGAACAAAAAAACTCTCTATCCGTCTGTCTTTCAAGACTCACTGCGGATAAAAAAATAAGAGACGAAATAATAAAAAAATAAACAAACATTCGATGACACAATCAACAATGAAAACTCACTCATCAAACGCGAAAGAGTTACAAGAGCAATCGAAAGTAAACACAAAGGTCAAAGATTACACAAAAAATAATAACGCAGTATCAGAGGAAGTATTACAGTATATATATATATATTATGTACGAATTTATTTCTGTTGAATTTTAATTATTTTGCTAAGGGTATTTTCAAAATCGATTAGTATCTATCTGAATAATGCTAAAGAATGGAGCCTGCATGAAATACCCTAGTGCCATTTCTCTGCTATTAACGTATGGTTTCTGGCGAAACCTGTAGATTGGGTGGAAAATTTAGCATATAACTGTTATTGTTACGGATTGTACCAAAACTCATACATTGGAGAGACAAATCATCATTTGAAAATCCTGATTAGACAATACAAATTTTCTTTGAATCTAAAGATTATTTCATATTTATTTTTTAAATAATCATAACCAACCTCAGTTAATCAATAACATTTTCATTTCGAATAATACATATCTACAGATAAGCTTTATTGCAAAATTTTAAATGTATAGAAACGTTTATCTTTGTATCTCGACAATAGAAGAGGTTAATTCTTCTCTGTGCAAAATGTTGACATTTTAACATCATTTTAAGATGTTAACGTTCATGAACTTATGCCAAATAATTATACTTCATTCAGCAAGATCTCTATCGCGAATGGTCTTTTACTTTTACAAGCCATAAAGTACCTCGAACGAATTCCTAAACCAACAAAAGTCGAACTAACTTATTACCAGAATAAAATTGTGTTATTTATGCGAAAATTGTAAAGATTATAAAATTTTTAAGTTGAAATTTAATTTAATACAATTTGTCTCATTTTTACAATAACCACTTAATGAATTTAAGTTCATTTTATATATAAATTTGATAAGTTTTAAATAATAAATTGATGTTTTTTTATTTACTTTTGCTTAGATTATGTTATAATAATAACTAGACTGAATGTGTTGTGGAACTTTATCATTCGATGCAAAATCTTTTGTGGGTTCACATTCGAATAAATCCAGAGACGAAAATTGATAATATTTTCTTAAAATATAAATATAAAGGATTTCAAAATAATTATTGGTAAAATTTGTTTTTTTATTTTTTAAGCATTGTATTTAAAAGTAAATTAACGGGTGCGCAGGCAAAAGCTGGACAAATTTTAAACCACCATTGTGAAAAGACGAAATAAAATTTCCAGAAGCTGTTTATATTTTATTGAAGGGCAAGATGTAAGGAACAAAAAATGTTTACAGAATAATTGAAAGTGGTCCGTCTCTATACACAGCACGGATGCGTTTCTTAATCCCTTTGAAGTCCTTTCGCAACGTGGACTGATCTATTGTTTTCAACATTTTCTTAATCCTTTGCTGTAGTTGAGGGATTGTTTGAGCCTCCCAGCCTCCCTCATACACTTTCGCCTTTAGAGCGCCCCAAAAGTTCTCAATGGGGCGGCAGTGTGGGACGTTGGGTGGATTATACTCCTTGTCAACAAAGGGGATGTTGAGATGATGGATAAGTTTGAGAGTGCTGATGGCATAATGTGCAGAAGCCAGGTCCGGCCAGAAGAGAATTTCGTCATCTCGATGATATTTCTTGATAAACTTCATCAGACCTTGTCTGATGCATTGATCTTAATAGAAATCGGCATGTACACTGTTTGGCCGCTGCAGAAATATAGGATCACTGATGTGGTCTGCGGAGACACAAAGCCAAACCATCAGCTGAGCAGGGAACTTTCTTTCTGTTCTATATTTGACGTGTTCAGGAGCAGATTGAGGACTCGAAGTAAAGTAGTGATCATTTCCTGGTAGATAATCACATTTCAACTTGAAGTTGCTCTCATCGTCCATGATGATTTTTTATCACTCAAACTTCGGAGTAATTTCCCTGCTCTCAGTTTCACTCGCTTTACTTACTCCTCTGTGTACTGAGGAGACTTCTTTCTCTTTTGGCATTTTAGACCGCCTTCCTTGATAATATTCCTCATCGTCATTCCTCAGCATAGACACCATACTTGCTGGCTTCATGTATGAGAGATACACCACGCTTTGTTTGAATCCATCTCCGAATACTTGCGCGCTGTTGATTTGTTAACTTTTTATTGTGGCCTCAACTTCCTGGCTTCCTGTGCACATTTGAACTCTTGGAGAGGTTTGAGAGAAGCGTATAGATGGTAGACCGTGCACAACCTTCATTCCCAAAGTGGTTTACAGTGAAGGCTTTTCCTTTTAAAAAGTTCAGCTGCAAAAAGTTGCGAACTCTCTCATGCAGCTGTTGCTCTGCCATGTCTTTTCAGAAAAAATGAATCCCGAGAGGATGACGAAATATTATGCAAGAAACCCCCTACCTAATGTGATTCATGCTGCAATTTGATTGGATGTTCCATTTATTTTTAATTTACTGATAGTATGCATTTTTCATATGTCCAGATTTTGCCTGCTCACCCGTTAAATTCTTTTTTTACTATATTTCTTTATTTAGGCTCTCCAGAAGTCTTATCGCTGCTGAAACCTTTATGATTTTATCTAAAGTTGAAACATCCTTTGAAGATTTATCTAACATCGGTAAGGATTAATTATTTATTTGATGTAAGACGACTTTACCATATAAAGATACAAAAATTAACAGTTTTATTGTGGAAATCTTAAATCATTTCTTTGTTAAAGGGAACAAACCTTTCATATGATCATCTATGATCTAAAAAATGCAAAATATAGATGGATAATCCTGAATGTTATTGATACTGACATTAATTCAATTATTATAATATTTTCGATCTGTTAAGTTGTTTTCCAAGTAATTAGAACCACACATTTGTTTACGTCAATGTTGTGTACCACAACAATTACAAAATATAAAATAATAATTGATTTTATTTTCTACATTTTAATCAATTTTTCGATGATATAAAGTAAATCTTTTGTTTGAATGTACAGAAAATATAAATCTTGAAATAAATTTTGAGATGTTTCTTTTATCGTGTTTATGACTTTCATCGTACGGTGTCGTTGTATTAAATACTATCGTTGCAGAATTTATGGACAAAAATAATAGAATACTTTCTGAACCTGGAGTCTCCGGAAAAGACAGCAACTTTTTGATGAACCCGTATACGATTCTTGACGTTATTAACATTTTTGTACATGTTTGGTCAAATCAAATGATTGAATATTAAACCATCAATTTTGAGCTCAAATAAAACAAACATTCATTTGGGAAATTGATGCAATTACATTTAGTATGACTAAATCGAAGTTACATAAGATACTTTTGGAGTGCAGTTTTGTTTCATATCGAACAATTTCTTAAAATTTGAGGGTAAGAATGTTCACATTTGTCTGATATTAACACAGAGAGGGTAACTGGGTACATTAGACGAGATTGTAATGATGGAGACTTGGTATTGGTAAATTGAGAGAATAGACCGAAAAAGGTGGGCAGATATGAAGGACCATAAAAAAATCATCCTGAAAGCACATTGCCACTGCGTAGAATTGTATAACAAGGCAGGTCGTGTTATAACGAGGAATATACAATAGTTTAAACCTTTTAAAGGCGGATATTTTATTTTATATCCATATTTATATTTTTATACATATAAGACTAAAATATTAATATAAAATTCTCCTGAAATATCGATATTCTTTTAAATATTCAGAATTTAAAAAGCATGTATTTTGAAATAAAGTGTTAATACCCAATATTTCGTAATGACTGATTCGACTTACACTTTATTAGGAAAAACAATAACTTTTTTAGGGAAAAGTATTTATTTTTCTTAAATATCATTTATGTAAAATATTCTAATCTAAATAGGAATGAGCTTATCGAACTCATTTCAAGTTTCCAAATTACAATTCTTATGTTTCTTTAGAATTTTTTTGATTTGACTAATTAATTCTGTCAATAATTTCTGAATTAATTATTAATTATGAATGTGACATATTTAATTTGATTTTACAATTGTCCAAATGGGTTACAGTAGGATGACGAGTATCAATAGGCAACAGAATAAATTGCGATAGATGTTGATGAAACTGTTGGGGAATTGAGAAGATTAGGTTTAACATCGTAATAATAAGTTACGTGCCAACTAGTAACGTACCTTAATTTCAAACAAATTTTCCATTTTGGGTTCTTTGATCTATTTTGATGGATTCATTAACTAATCCTGATTTAGATGGAAAATATGGTGGTTTTATTTTTAGGTTTGAGGTGGTTCATTTTCTTTCATTTGTTGAATTACTCTTTTAGTTTTTGAATAAAGGGTTTTGCACACCCGGGCACATAGCGAAAAGCCCACCTCAGAGATAATTATTGTCACTTTTTGAGATTCCCTTCCTCTCCTCTTTCATCGTGAACTGGCAAATTGAATCAAAACTTTGTTTAAATGCAATCGCTCCTAGTTTATTTTTGACTCCACATCAATATAAATTGAATATCTCTGTTTCCGATTGATTCAACAATCTTTTCTTTGATCTGAGACTGGCTACCGTTGATTCCGATGAATTTCTGAACAAATAGAAATTGTCAATTGCCCAGTTCCACGACTGAAATCAATGACACTCAAATGGTTATCAATTTCACAATTTTTATATCCTTGACAAAATCGGGAGAATAATCCGATTGACTTTTATGCAATTTAGATTGGAATTCTTTGTTGAGGAGTTACGATAAATCTTTCATTTAAATTGATATTGTGTTATAAAATTCAATAATCAATAACGATTAAATTAATAAACAAAGATTCGATCGAAATTCAAAACTTTAGTTTACACTAAACAAACTTTGCTAGCAACTATTTCGACAAACAAATTACTAAAGAATTTTTTCAATTACAAAAAAATTTTTTCAATTTGGAACATTAATTATATAATTTAATTTTCCCGAATCATAATTCATGTTAGTAATCATTTTTTGTTTATTGAGTTTCATCGAGTGTTGGTAAAGGCACTTCTTTTAAGTTTTACGATTATTTTTTTAGACTTAGATAAATGGTGTCTAAAATATACCTACCTACCACACCCCTACAACATATAAATTAGTTTATTAATATTTTTAAAAATAATTACACCTTGCGCTTATATAAAACATATACTTTTAGCAATAAATGAAATAATCAATTATGCTACTGGTCGAAAACATTTTCTCGAAAATTTGAAATTAAAATTTGGAACAACAGCGGTAAGATCATGTTAATAACTATTTTGTAATATCATTCAAACAGATTATTTTGTTGGAATTTGTTTATCTATTTTCCTAATATTTTATATATTTATATAATATTTATTTAAAGGTACACTAACATATATTGTTTTTGATTTTAAATGGTTTGTTTGGTTCGATGTCAAAAGTTGAAGTCAAAACGCCAAAATTTTATTAATATAATACAATAACATATTTTTCGAACAAATTTTCGAAGAACCACTTTTTTTTTGCACAAACATAAAGAAAAGAAAACAAGAATAGAAATACTTAATTTTCTTTAATTTAGGAATTTTCAAAATTAATTTTACTATATTAATTTTATCTTTTTAAAATTGTGTTAAAACTCTTTTATTTTAGTTCATTTTTAAAATCTTCATATCGGAAATTTTTAAATTATAAAGTTTTCATTTTATTCGTTAAACATATATTTTCTTTTATTTTAAATAAATCTTTACTATACTTTTCAAATTTATTAGCATAAAATTTTTATTTTTTATAATGATGTTTCAATAATAAAATTAAAACTTGAGACTTTCATTTAAAATATTTTCAAACCTAAAATCTTCAATATTTTAATTTATAAAAATCATATTTTTAATATTTTGGAAAGTCCTTTGAGAAATTTTAAATACTAAAATTCTAAAATATACGTGAGCTCCTTAAAATCCTAACAGGACTTAAGATTCGAAAAAGAATGCGTTACTTACTTCTTATCATTAATTATGAATGTAATACAAAAAAGAATGTAAGTAAAAGTAATATCTTTATTTTCCATTGAAGTAAAATAGATTAAATAACTAATTGTTTCCAGAATAAAACTTTTAGGACGGCTAAGAGTTAGAATCTTTGAATTATACCATACAAATGTGTGCTCCATTTGAGTTTAACAAAAGTAATTGTAGCAACAACACAGTGAGCAACGTCAAGATCATTTATTTTTAAATCTAAAACAAAAACCGTTTTCGGTGTATTAAAACAAATAAAAATAAATCCACAGTAAAATCAGAAGTAGTGAAAAACATAAATCTGAAATTATTTTTTCTGTTTTCGAGATGACTCTTATTAAACCAAATTTAGTATAAAATAGTATACAATACCAGTGTACAGACTTATTTATGTTTCAGATTGGTCAAGTCAGAACCAAAATTTTAAAATCATTGAAAATATCTGAATTTGAATAAAAAAGAAAATAGCAATCTTTCAGTCTGAATGTCGCCATGAATGTCAGACAAGGTTTTGTGAAATGATAAAGTACTTCCTTAAGAATGAATCAAATTTGGAAAAATATATCTTAAAGAACTAAGACTTTACAAAATCAAAACTAACAATGTTAAGAATTATTTTCCATGTTAAATTAACATTTTTTGTGAACGTTTTTATCAGTATAAATATTGTTTGTGAATATTAATAAAAGATTTATGCTTGTTGACTAAATCTATCTTCTCTCACGAAAGATCATTATTGTGAGGGATAATTGTGAATGTTGTAAGTTTGTTGTTTGTATGCTGTTTAGATTTGTGACTCTCCTACTCAGATGGGATTGATATGTTTATTGATTGATTATTTGAATCCAATGAAATTAATTTAATGATATTAATTTTAAGTACTAATTAATTAAAGTTTGATAATTATGAATTTTATTAATATTTTCAGTAAACGATTTTAACTTATTAAATTTAATATATTTTAAAAATTAATAGGTGTTTATTTAAAAAATTACATAATGTCTTTTTATCCAATAAAATTATGTGAAATTAAAGTGTAATATTAAAATTTCCCATTTATTGATTTTTTTCATATTTGAATACGTAATCAAAAACTATATCAATCAAAGAAAGATGACCACTGAAAATATTTGTGAAGAATCTGTTTGTGTTGTAAATAAATGTTTGCATTCAAATTGTGATGCTGTTAATAATATGTATCAACAGTTTTTTCTTACAATCAACGATCAGCTCATTCAAATATTGATTCTTGTTTCCACTTTCATATATTCATATATGATCTATAGCCAGTTGGTGATCTTGAAATCAGTCAAAAATTATTGATCATCTATCTACGGGAATTTAGTTTATTTTAACGGTTATTATAATTGCGTAAAAATATATTTATTATGTAATCTGTTTCTTCTCTTACCAAAATAAGAAGCTCGGAAGTATCGCAAATGTCAATGCTTTTCTTAAATGGTAAGAGTATCATTCAAAGTTGTTGCTTATATCTGTTAGCTGCTTGGAAATGTTTCAATCGGTTATTTAGATTCTTCTTACAACAGTTCTTTCTTCATAAATTTATTGTATAAAATTTTGATCTGACCTTTGTGCAAATAATCGACGACGATTCAGAAAACGTTTTTCACATTTTTCAATTTTGTATGAAATTACAAAACTTAGCTTGGTTGTCGAATTTCAATTGAACAAAATTTATAGCTCTTAAAGTGATTTTACAATCACTGAGACTTATTTTTAGCTTTAGCTTCAAAAACATTTTAAAATGGTTCAGACTCCTTGGTAGTAAAATGATGCTTCATATTATACTTTGTAAGCACAAAAGGGACTCAACATAAAAGGCAAACTGATATCGATTTATGAAATGTAAAAAACTATTTATTATCTGCTTCAAGATTAATTATTCTTTCTTTATCCTTGATTTACCTGTTTTTGGAACTTTAAATTAGCACGAAAAGTCAGTCTTGAATGAATACAGGGGTTTTCAGAATAAAAAAGGGATTATTTGACTGAATTGTTATATTATATATTACATTATTATATGTAATAGTTCACCTACAATGTAATAATTATATATTATTTATTATTATTATTAATAATAATAATATGCTTTAACAAATATCTATTATAAAAATATCAAATTAATTTGCATTAGACTATGTACGTCTTGGGTGACCAACTTGTTAGAAGTTGAGATCGATATTTTATTTTCTAACCTTCTGCAATTAACTTTAACTTAATAGATCGCACAATACTTTATTGTTTTTTGACTGACTGAAGTACAATAAAACAATATCAAGTGGTATTGACCGAATATTGCAAATTGATTGTGAACAGTTTCCCCAACCACCTTCACATTATATAGATCGACTAACTTCGGTCAATCGAGTTACATAAAGACATTACGTTTTAGGATTATTTTTAACGAATGATAAAAATGAAATCAATATACACATATTATTGATTAAATGGAGTTAGGTAACACTTATTTTGAAATCAAATTTTCTGTATATAATATTGAACTTTGATTATTTATTTTGATAAGCCTCATCGACTGTGACAGATAAATGTGTAATACACAGTGTGTATACACAGTTAATTACTATACTCATTATTGACGCACAGGGTAGAGAATCATAAACTCTGTTTCAGACGGAAACCTCAAACAATACAAGAGCTTTCGATCTACTCTCACGGCTTTGGATGTGAGAGTGCGAGCTTTCAGTGCATGGGCACATTTTGATTTTCCTATAAAAAGGACCAAACATGATCCTTTGTACCGTGGTTTGTAAGTATAAGTGCATTTAGGGCAACTTGGAAAATGGCATTTGAATATCCTTCTATCCGATATATTATCCAGCAGAAAACCCCAAACTACGTTCAGTATCACTCCTTAATTTATCTCATCGGTAGTATCTACAGACACAGGTACATCAATATTTACGATCTGATTCAAAGTATCTTTACGTTTTTTGTGTCAGATTTTGCATACATTTATGCTACTATTATGATGCTTCATTATTATTATTAATAATAATAATAAATAATATATAATTATTACATTGTAGGTGAACTATTACATATAATAATGTAATATATAATATAACAATTCAGTCAAATAATCCCTTTTTTATTCTGAAAACCCCTGTATTCATTCAAGACTGACTTTTCGTGCTAATTTAAAGTTCCAAAAACAGGTAAATCAAGGATAAAGAAAGAATAATTAATCTTGAAGCAGATAATAAATAGTTTTTTACATTTCATAAATCGATATCAGTTTGCCTTTTATGTTGAGTCCCTTTTGTGCTTACAAAGTATAATATGAAGCATCATTAATACCAATAACATTTATTATTTGGATAATACAGTACCATTATTTGGATAGCAATTTTATATGCACATATTTTACCATATTGAATCACGATCGTCTAATGGTCTTATGATGTACATATATTTCTTTTTATCAACGAAACCAGAAAATAAACCTGAAATTTTTTTTCATTAAATTTATATTCATACTTGCATTATTATTATATTATTAAAATAATTATTATTAAAGACCACTAAAGTGTTTTGGAGAAATAGTAAGCATTACTGATAATACTTATCATACTAATATTCCGTTACTAAAAGTTGTGTTAGACTACTTTTAAACTCATTTATCGTAATATATGTTTTATTTTTATTGTTTTGTTGTTCGATTGCTCATTAAAATGTTGAGGGACATATTTGTCCAAAACAAAGTTTTCAATTTCGCTTAGACACTATTAAAATTGAAAAAATATTTACAGTGTTAAGATAAATATGATACCTCGAATTTCTTATAAACTACATATTATTTTACATTATTTACATCTAATTATGTTTATTTATTGTCTAATAAAGAGTTGTGAACATATAAATCTTTTATCCTCTTCCTATTTTCCTTAAGTGCGAGAAAGGGTTAATTCAGGTTTAAGAATCACTAATTTTTAATTCATATGATTCAGAAATTTGCTGATTATTTATTATTAAGGATTTTAAAATAACATTCCTGTTGAAGACGTAATTCTTATCTTTTACAGATTCACAGAAGATTAAATGCATGTTTTATACTTTGTCTTTATAAATGAACATATATAATGTATTTTTCTAAATTCCATAAGTAATTTTTATCAGTTTTACAAAGTATATCAGCACAATAGACTGGAGCCATCAGATTTCTTTAAACAAATAAAAGAATAATAGACACATAAAATTGTCTTTTTACACATAACATTTTAATAAAAATGCTTTTGGACAAGTGACGATTGTCTGTGGGAATCATTAATTATTTAAGTAATCTTAAAACTTGACAATGACGATATGATTTATGATAATTTTAATTTAATAAATATCAAATTTTACTTATATATATAAAATAAATATAAAATTTTTTTTATCAATGGTAGGTTCAATACATATAGAACCTTATGTAGAAAAGTTATCTGATTCAAATGAAATTAATTTTCCATAAGAAGCAAATTATAAAGGGGTATCATTCATTATATATGTTTTAATAAATTAATTTTCCTAATTTAACAAAGCTCAGAATTTTTAAATTGACGTATAAATTCTTAAATATCAAAGCAAAATTGACTACTTGTTCATGAAAAAAAGCTTTTAAAGAGATATTAATCGAGCTATGTTCTATTTATGGAGATTAATATGGCTATTGGTAAACAATGGTTCAGCATTTTCAAGACGGTAGAATAGTGAATATGCTAGATCGGCGATTGATTTAGTACCAGGATAACATGATTCTCGTTGAACGAGTTAGAAATCGCTTCTTGAAAAATAATATAGCCATATAAAAACATTCTTTGTTGGAGCAGAATGTAAAAGGATTGACCGAACATTTGCCGAGTTAACAGAAATAAATTAAATAACTTTAAATAAATAAATAGGTAGTAAGAAAAAGTTATAAAATAAATAAAGTAAAAAATTAATTCAATTTAAATAAATAATTAAATAAAATTTAGTTTCTTTCTTTTTTTTAAAAAAAATAGTTAAAAAAATAAAGTTAATTTTAAAAATTCATTGCGAAAAAATTGTTTAAATGATTTTTTTGTTTGTTGATATTGTCATGACCTTGACAAATTGTAAAAATTAAGTGAGGATAATTATATTTTGTACGTGACGCGAAGGTTTCTTTTGGAAATGTGTGACTTTTTATTGACGTAACATCGAGAATTTGTAAATCACAAATTAAAAAAAATAATAAAACTTTTGAACAAAAAAATCTTGTGTTTTTTAAACATTTATAAGTTGTTATTATTAATCGATTTCTTAAGTTTTATTCAAATAATTTATTGAGAAATGTTTCTAAAAGATATTCGACGAATTCTTCCGTTATTATTGATTTACCAGACAAGGTCATAGAAGATCTGTTTAAGAAACAAATAAAGAGATGTGTGACTTGTATTAATGATATTTCGTTGGACTATAAAAATGTAAGACTGTTATCCCAATTCGTGTCTCCGTACACCAAAAAAACAAGATCGCAAAAACACTTATCATTAATGTAACCAAATCAAAACGGGATTCTCAAGAATTGAAATTGATGACGATAAAATTGATGAATATGCGAGTAAGATGCGGTCGTTAACAAATCACAATAAGCTGCCATATTAACTACATATTGAGATGCTAATATAGGATCTTTAGTGGCTTTGCAAAGACGAGCGTTTGATTCATTTTTTATAGAAAAACTACAATTAAAATTAGAATTTAAAAGTTTAGTTGAAGAAATTGCTAAAATTTAAATTTATCAACCAAGTCAAATTTTTGTAATTTTATACAAAATTGCAAAATGGGAAAAATCTTTTCTGAAGTGTCGGAGATTACTTGTAAAGAGGTTAAATCAAAATGTTTTACCATAAATTTATGAATAAAAACTGTCGTGAGAAAAATTTAAACAACATATAAAAATATTTCCAAAAAGCTATTGTAGCTTATTTACACGACAATTTATTTTTATACGATCATTTACTCCAGTCGGATATCACGCCACTAATTGAAAATCGTCGCCTTACTTTGCAGTCCTACATTTCCTACATCTATAATTTAGCACCGTCTGGTTATTATTTCTTCAATTGTTTTAAACTATTTCTCAGAGGAAAACCTTTCGCTAAAAAAAAGACGATTTCAAAGATACAGTCGCACATGATTTTGGTCATCAGCCTCCAGAATTCTTCGAAAAACCTTGACCTTGTAATGCGCTTGAAAAATAAGATTTTTTTGAAAAACGTTGCCTTAAAATCTTATCCCTAAAATTAATTTCGTTTGAATTGAACTGTTTTCTACGTTAGACTCACTACTTATTAGACTCATCAGGTATTATAATTAATCAGCTCTGTAACATGTGAATTTCTATATTTTTGTTCAATTTTTCAATTTGCTTCTTTAATAATTTTATAGGGTTTATCTAAAATAATTTTTAAATACTAAGTCTGTATTAATAATACAAGAAATATATAAATATAATTAATTATCTCGAAGGGTCAATAAACACTTCCTGTGACTTGAAAAATGCTTTTATTAGCAAACATTTTGAACAAACAAACAAGTGCGAGAGAATTTTCAATTATCAAAATTTTGAGGCAATTAATACTGTATTTTGATGTATGATACTGTCGAATAAATAAAACCGTTGAATTTTTATATCCTGTTTTAGAAAGTTAGTATCTACTTTGAATGTAATTAAAAAATTTTAATGGATTTTAGATCAGCAATACTCTGATTGTGAATGAGGCATTGCCTTTTATTCAAAGTAATGTTCAAGTAATTTTTTCATCAGATAATATGCTACTCTTTGAGAGTAATCGAATTTTAGTAATTTTATAAATATATTTTTCAATTTAACATTTAAATCTTAGAAAAAATCCAAGAAACCATCAGAGTCAAGTATTATAAAACTCATTAATTCTAGTGAAAAGCTAGTTCGTGGTAAAACAACTCAAGGAGTAAAGGAAAACTGTTATAGAAATACGGAAAAAATAATGGGTAGATAATACTTGTGTTGGTTATATTTATTGAAAAATAATTTTGTTAAAGCTTTTTAAGAAATTGATAATTGAACATGTTTCGGAATTTTGTATTCCATTATGAACAATTATAATTTAATATTTGTTAGTTTTAATGTTAGTTTTCAAAAAAGGATTGAAAGGAAAAGAGATGTTTATGAGACAGAGATTCACAGAAAGAAAACTGATACTGGGTTATATACAACGCCAAACAGTTTTTGTGAATCTCGATACAAATATAATATGATTAGAGGACTAATTTTTTGATCTTGGTTATTATCATCAACTTATACAAAAAGTTGTGATAGCATTAATCAATTAACTAAATTATTGAATAAAAATGGTTGCTCAAAATCAATTGTTGAGAAATTGACCAAAGAAACAATTGATAAATTAATTAATAAACCGATTATAAATGATAAAGAAGAATCACCAACTTTAAAATACGTTTTAAGCATCCATATTCAGAGGGATTTGGTCAATTTAAACGTTCAATTTTAAAATGCGCAAATAATGCCTTTAATTTAAAAATAATATCACAAACATATAAAATCCAAAATGTGTTTTGTAATAAATCTCCAACCCCATTTGGATTATGTTCGGATCTCGTATATAAATTTACATGTAATGGGTGTAATGCCACATACATTGGAGAGACGTCCCGTCATCTTTGTAAGAGAATCCAAGAACATGGTCGGAATGTAGGTGCGAGTAATATTGCAGAACACAGAAAGGGTTGTAAGTCGAATGAAAACATAAACATAAATGATTTTAAAATTCTGTGTTCTCGTTTTAAAAACTATTGGGAGAAGGTGGCCTGTGAAGCACTTTATATCAGATCTTTAGATCCTAAGATTAATGTGCAAACGGGTCTCTCGAAAACCCTATT
>MQRK01233517.1:0-11491 GCA_001938485.1 Girardia tigrina | reverse complement strand
TCCATTCAGGGTATGAAACACAAATATTAGCTGGAGATATGTTTTTATTTTTCTCATAAAATTATTGAATGCAGTTTTATCATAAGATCAAAGAATAATTGCTCAGCGAATCGAAAGGAGATTTTGAATCTTTTGGCAACGATTTGTGTAATCAGAGATTATTTAGAAAACAGTTTTTGAATTTCAAATAAAACTTATCTTTGTCATTATTTATTACATAATTATCAATCATATTAATGCANGGAATGTTGATAAACAAATAATTCTGAATTCATTCACCAATCTCGGATTAACATTATTATTTTATTGTTGTGGAATTTTATCACAAAAATTAGAGCTCAATATTAGCGCCTTATTTACGAATGAAAACGAATCTAATGAAACCACTTTCATTCCTTTTATTTTGTAAAATTTGGAAAAAATGCAATTCAACAGAAAATATGTAATAAAACAATTAATTTGAATAATCGTTAGCATATGGATTATCAAAGAAATAATCAAGTGATAATAATCTTATTATTAGGTGGATGTATTTATTAATGTTAATAAATTCTTATTAAACGAGGTTATTTTTATTTTTTTATTTTATTTTTGTTCGCATTATTTTTTATTCAAAGAATACGACTTTGATAAGTATTCTTTTATTTATTGGTAAAAATAGAGATTTGCCAACCCTTTCAAATCTCTATTTTTACATATATATAAGATTGCCTCATAAGTTTTGTCGCAAAAAACACCAAAATACAATAAAATGTAAAATATTTTATCAATCGTCCACGCCATGCAAATGCGAAAAGTAGTCGCCATTGTGCTCAATACATCTCAGCCAACGTCCAGGGAGGCTGTGCATCCCATTATGGAAAAAATCACGCGATTTCATGTCAAACCAATGTAGAAGATCTTCGTTGATATCGTTGACAACGGCATAAATCTTTCCTTTAAGTTCACATTTCATTGGTATAGTAGTCAGGTGATGAGAGATCGGAGGAGTATGTGGATGTGGTAGTACGGTGAATTCAAGCGCATTCAACTTGTCCTTGGTCTTAGCAGCCGTATGCAACGATCATTATCGTGGAGATAATGAACATTGTGGTTTCCTCCATGGAGCAACCGTCTGTGCCTCTGCTAAACGGCGATAATGAGACGATCCAGCTGAGTACAGTAGACATCCGCATTGATTGTAGCATTTGGAGGTAAGACATGTTACTGTCCCAAAAGACGGAGGCGAGATGCTTACGCTTTTTCAGTCTTCGTGCCGGTGTTGCGAGTGGGTTTTCGTCCGATTTTCTCCATGATCTTTTATTGAAAACGCCTTCGTTGTCCCAGTAAACCCATAACTCATCGCAGGTGATGATTTGGGATAGGAAATCATTCCGGTGATAACTATCCAATAGCTGTTGACAAATTCTTTTGCGATTATCCTTTCTTTTGTTGCGTCAGAGCATGTGGCACTCAGCAATTTTCCAGGTATCGGTATCCCATTGCATTCAAGTGCCGACACACTGTGTTTTTATTCTGATCAATTCCCTCTGCAATGTTCCTCGTTGTTGCAAGTTTGTCTTCAATCATAAACTCGATTATCTTCTCGTCTATGTCAAGAGAGGGCCGCCTAAAAAATGGCAAAATATGATTTTAATATAGAAAATTTTAAAGCAACGAATGGTTGGTGCACAAGATTATTGAAAGGAAATAATTTAAGCATGAGAGTAGTAACTTCAGTCGGACAATCGTTGCCAGCTGATTGGGAAGAAAAAAGATTCATTTTTACTTTTTATTAATGATAAAAAGAGAGATATCGATTTGAAGCATCTTGCGAATATGGATGAAGTTTCTGTTAGTTTCGATATTCCGGATACAAGGGCAGTTGATGAAAAAGGAAGAAAAGATATTCTGATCAAAACAACCGGAAATGAAAAATATAATTTTACAGTTATATTAAATGTAACTGCCGATGGAAAAAATGTAAACCGATGGTGATATTTAAAAGACTAACAATGCCTAAAGAAAATTTTCCAAAAGGAATTATTTTTGAAGTCAATAAAAATGGATGGGCAAATAGTGAAATAATGAAAAAAATGGATACAAAAAACTTGGATAAAAAGAAATGATTCCTTTTTTAAGCCAAAATCACTTTTAATATACGATTCTGCTAGATGTCATCTTACTGAGGAAGTTAAAAATGAAGTCAAAAATATTCTGAACTTGCAGGATCCCTGGTGGCCTCACTAAAAGCCTTCAACCACTTGATCTATCAGTTAAAAAATCGTTCAAATCTAAGCTAAAGATACATTGGGAAAATTGGATTATCAATGGTTGTCACATTTACAACAAAACGGGGAAAATCAAAAGAGTGACATATTCAGAAATATGCGATTGGATTGTTAAAAGCTGGGAAGATGTTACACCACAGTGTATTACAAATGGATTTAAGAAAGCAGGGATTCAAACTTATTATGAAAATATCGAAGGTGATGATGATTCAGAAATTGAAACTGGAAGTGAGGATAAAGATTTACAAGAAATCCAAACGGAATTTTTGCACATTTTCGAAACATTTGAAATAATAAATTTTGATGGATTCGAGGAAATCGAAAAATCTTAAAATAAAATTATTGGTTTTGTTTTTATATATTGATCTTTTTCTTTTTATATAAGTCGCACACGCGTATAAATCTAACCTATTCTTTTTAATTTTCATACTTTTTTTTCATATAAGCCGCGGTTTATAGACCGATAGATACGGTAATATGAGAAAAGATTACAATGCAAAAAACGAAATAGATATTCGAACTTTCTCTATGTGTATAAATATTATTTATTATGTATAAATATTATAAATTCACTTGAACTTTATAAATATCATAATACAAGTCAAAATATCAAGAGTTTAATAAAATAAAATATGAAACAAAAATAGTAAAATATCAAAACAATATTCTTAGATAATCAAAAGGTAATGCATAAATAACAAAAATGCTCACTGTGTTGCCCAGATTAGCAAGTCCTACTAATCCAGGAGGTTCGTTAACACTATTGTTTAAGCTTTTCATTGTTTCTGATCGAGGTAGAGGATTAATTGAACCAAATTCAGTGCTCCGATTTGCACCTCCGTTGGTGTAGGAAGTGCCATTATATTTGTTACAACTGTCACTACTACTATTGTAAACGGACGTTGAATGGGACATCGTTGTTGCAGTAGAGTTTGTTTTAATATTGTAATTCCTGACTGGTCCGCTAAAAGAATTAGATACAGTGTTACCACTTGTTTCAGGAGAGGTCGTTGATGATGAACCAGACGAACCGGATTTCTGATAATTACTTGTTGTTCCTTTGGAACTATAACCATTGTAAAAGGACAATTTATTTGGCGAAGATTGATTATTAATAGCATTCCCGAAAGAGTTGTTAGTAGCTGACTAAAAATACATTTTTGTGAATAATACACATTAAATCAAATAAATGTTTATAAACTATCAAATAGTGGGTGGAAAAATATTTAAACATTTATTTATTAGGTTGTTTATAAAATAATGTCGTTTTTTAACATTAATCTTTAAAGACAAATATCTCAGCCTAGAATCAACTTTATTAATCGAAATAAAAACCGTTAGCATCAATACACTATCGCCAACGTTGCACAAGTTTATTGATTCCGGTTGCATAAAATTCTGGTTTTCTGTAGGCGATGAAATCGTTGAAGGCAGTTTTAGTATCCCCTTGATTTTTGAAGCATTTCTCCTGGAGGAAAATGTCAAGATGTTAGAAAAAGTGATAAGCAGTAGGCGAGAGATCAGGTGAGTATGGTGGATGACTCAAAGTTTCGTAGCCAAGTTCGTTCAACAGTTGCATTGTCAGACGTGCGATGTGTGGCCGAGCGTTGTCGTGGAGAAGAATAGGCCTCTTCCAATTGACTAATGCTGATTGTTGTTGTTGGAGTTTCTGGTTTATTTTGACAATTTCCTGACAGTATCTCTCTGCCGTAATTGTTTCTCCTGGATTTAGGAAGCTATGATGAATAACACCGGCTGCAAACCACCAAACAGACACCATCATCTTTTTTGGTACAATTTCGGCCTCGGAAAGGGTTGCGGAGCTTGATCGTGGTCCAACCATTGAGAAGAACGTCTCCGATTGTCGTAGAGAATCGACTTTTCATCACATGTTACAATTCGGTCCAAAAACGGATCATTCTTGTTCTGCAGAAGAAGTGAAGACGATGCCTCAAAACGACGCATTTTTTGATTGTCATTTAATTCGTATGGAATCCATTTATCCTGTTTTTTCGACTTCCCAATTTCACACAAATGGTTTGCAATTGTTTCTGTTCGATTGTAAGAAATGATGAAGCAAAAATAAGTACGAAAAATGCAACAATTGTCGAGTATATGAAACATAAACGCGATAATAAAAAAAACGGGATAAATTCAGAAATTAAATCGCTCGTGAGAGATGAGAAGGAATTGACTAAGATTCGATGCGCTGAAAATAAAAAACCGAAAGTGATTTCAGAGAAAACACATTTTTCCAAAAGGAAAAATCAAAGAAAACACTACAAGGAAATAATTCATTCCACCAGAATATTATTAGCTCAAGTATTATAAGATCGAAAGATTCTCAAGTTTCTTTTTTATTTATTTGATACTTCATTCTTGCACGAGATGAAGGATTCCTGTACATAAACTCCCGTACATCGACAATAATCAATTGAACACATCATTGGATAATTAAAATTAATCAAGTTTTCTTGTGCTCATCTGATCTCCGAACAAGCGATCAGTTCGATCAGTATCATCGTAAAGAAAAGCTATGGGGTGATGCAACAGCAGTTTCCTCGTTCCGTCTTTGTGTGACGTCACTCGGCCGATAAATTACGCTCAACGAAAGCATTTGCCACAAATTAAAAGAAAATTCGACCGATTAAAACAAAATATAAATAATGACAAAAGCAAGAAAGTAATAAGCAAGCAACCGTCGCGCAGCTGGTTCTTGGACTCCTGGATGATGAGTATCTACTTGGAGATCTGGTCGTTGTATTCTTCTGGATGTCGTAGCCGTCTTCCACTCGTTGTCTGCAGTACACGTCATCAGCCAATCAATCAGAAGCATACTCTCGTAGTTGACGGCATCAAGCCTCTTCTCGTACTCGGCGATCGTGGCCAGAATCTCGTTACACGACTCTTTCACCAGTTCCCTGCATCACTCATCATTCCTCGTCCGCTCTCTATCCATCTCACCTCATTGCTTCTGTTGCAGAGCGCTGCTCATCAGTTCCTGAATATTGTCCGCGGAACAGTCTCCTATCAGTCGATATCGGTTTTCTTGTGTCTCGTCACTATACATTGAAATCACTTTTTAAAAATCGCGCGCTTCTTCAAATATCGATTGTCATGGATACGCTAATTAAAACAACACTCTCCTTATTGTTGCTGCTTATTCGACAGAGATCGACGATCGATTACGTCAATATTAGGGAGCCTCACAGTGGTGAATTGTGAGATTTGAAAGACGGCTTTCTGATTCACCACTTTGCAGCCATTTCAAAATCAATCATAATAGTTTCTGGTGAAAAAGTAATACTTAAAGTTAAAGAAGCCTCCTTTAAGTGATTAATTATTCTTTGATACAAAACTCTTGTCTTTCTCAAGCAAACATCCGAATACAAACCGAAAACATCACCGTGTATAGTGACAGCTGAAAAAAACATTCTTGGAACTATATCAAAAGTCCCATCAGCAAAGATTTGGGTACTTCTGCACAAAGATCTTAAACCAATATTAGATTAGAATATGATTACTCTGTTGGCATCATAAGCACCAGAATCAAACTTACAATTTTCACAAGCGAGTTTGTTTCACTAATATTCAAAAGAACTTCCCTATCTTCTACTTCTCTTAATTAATTTTAATTTAATTTTAATTAATCCAAACAGGAAAACTTTTGAAATTCTAAATAGACAGTCATGTTTAACGATAATATTACTTCACCACTGGTGAGATTTGTTATTTGTTCTTCTGTGAATTTGAGATAAATATTCTTTTTGAGGAGCATTTCAGCGATTGATAACCATTTATTAATAACAATATTATTCAGAGATTCGAGACTACAATTATTTTCAAGCAACAATTCAATTATTTCTATAGATCCATCTACAAAAGCTATTAGAATTGGCGTGTCACCATTTTTGTTTTTTAACTCTATATTACAATGCTTATTAAGAAGTAATCTAACTATTTGAATATTTCTCGACCTACAAGCAATTAGAATTGGTGTGTCACCATCTTTGTTTTGAACGTCTACATTACAATTATTATCAAGAAGTAATTTAACTATTTGAATATGTCGGAATCGACAAGCAATATGAATTGGTGTGTTACCATATTCGTTTTGTATGTCTACATCACAATTCTTATCAAGAAGTAATTTAACTAATTCTTCATTTCCATTCCAACAAGCCGTATGAATTGGTATCTCGTATTGATTGTTTTGAAACATTAAGAAGATAAGACGCGAGTGTAGGAATATTTTATAAGCGTCTATCTTTTGCCATGGGAATAGGATACTTTTGGCAATTTTCTTCAGGTCTCTAATGAGATTTTTGAACAACCTTACCGGAGAGTGTTTGGTCTTTCTTGTAAAGTCTATCCCAAGATAACGATATCCTTCATCGTCATCCACAATAGGAATTGCGTTAATGAATATGGTTTCAGCTTCTAGTGGGACTGAGAGGTATCCACATTTTGAAGCGTTGAACTGCATGGAACACTAGGAAACCAAGGAAGTTGCAGTGTTCACCATTTCCTGTAGAATCTGGCGACTGGGTGCAATTAGGGCAATGTCGTCAGCATAAGCCAGACATGCTATTTTACCAGCTTCAGTCAGAATTCCATAAGATTCATTTTCTTGTATTTGTAAGAAGATTGGGTCAATACCAACGCAGAAAAGAAGCATAGACAGGGGGCATCCTTGTCTTACCCCTCTATTTATTGGAGTGAACCCAGTGGTGCAGTCATTGCAGGTATATATAGAGCTGCAGTCAGAATAAAGGTTTCTGATTAGGGAACAAGATAGGTCATCTAATCCCTTTCGTTGCAGTATACCCAAGATGTGTTCAATTGGCATACTGCCAAAGGCATCGGTCAGATCATATATTAATTTAATAATCATATTATATATATTAAACAAACTAACAATAATGAATATTGATAGTTAAAATAAATAATTAATTAATTTTTAATTTTCTAATGCATTTGTAAAAAATAGGAAAATGTTATTGAATTTATATTTATTTAGAAATACAAATTGATGGACAATACATATAAAATACCACCGATTGTGTTATATTTTGAAATAAATTTATCCTGATATATAAATAAATGAATACAGTCATTATTTTTTGATTCTTCAAATAATTGCTATTTTCCGCCACTATAGTCTCTATATCAACACATTAATTAACTTTTCTTATGAACCTCTTTCATGGAATGAAGTTGCTTATTAACTTCTCTCACAATTTTTTTACATAAAATTCTAAATGATTTGCGTCTACGGAAAAATTAATATATTAGAACATTGGCATTCATGATGTTCCACCAATATTTGCATGTGAATAATCACACAAAAAATAGAGAATTCTAAAATAAAGATATTGAAGCAGTTAATAAAGACAACATGTAAACAATCTTGTATCTCGTCGACGAAGAGTTAAAGAATGTGAAGATTATTATTTCAAAGTGAAATTGTACTAAATATTTTTATCATCAACTAATTTTTACCATATCAAACTGCAATTAACATTCCGATTTTACAATAAATAGAATTTAATATCTAATTATTTAAGATATTAAGTTTCAGTAGATGAATTTTTCCATTTTAATAACAATCTTATCAGTTATTATCTATCCTAATAACGGCCCATTTTGTTTACTTATAACATGTCGATGCCGTAAGACATTGATGGTTTATATCATTGTGTTACGTGCATCAAGTGGGAGGCAGCTTCCAACGCCTGAAAGTATTGTGCACGTACATATCATGAGGTAATAATGACATAAAATGGACAATTCTAAGCAGCTGAGTTACGCGGCCGATTATATATTATTTATTTATCCTGTGTTTCCCTGCAAATGTGTGCACCGCCAAGTGATCGGTTCACGGTGCAAATGTTTGCCTGTCGCAGCTTCAATACATAATAAGAACATCTTGAAATAAAAATTAGATGCCAACTGTGATTACGTCACGATAACAAATTAATAATCCCAAAACAACAACAAAATAGCCTATTTTACTTAAAGATTTATGAGTTTAAATTATCGTATATAATTACCATAAGGACAAACACAAAATGGTAATAAGACATAAAAGTTAATCTTATGAAGACTTCAGAAAATTCTATAATATACAAAAAAATATTTAATAATAAAAATTTGAATTATTTTTTTTAAGTTGTAAGAAGTGAGTAGGACGAAAATTATATATTTAAAATGGAGTTGACGTTATCTGTTGGAGTGAGGATTGACTTCTGGATTTCAAATAACATTCAGCTAGCTCGCTTCATTGAATCTGCTGTTGTGTGGCGGTTTGTGCACGATAGAAATGGAAGAAATGTGTACTTTCTGTGTTGTAAATTTATGCATGAATGGAAATAAGTGAAGAAAATAGGCAGATCTGAATGTGTGACCCCATGGTACATAATGTATAAAGTTTCTATTAGTTATATCAAGTGAAAAGTGGTTAAATAATTTGTCATTTTTGACAGAAGCGCCCTACATACATTTTCATAACTTATTTGATAATTTTAATGCTGATTTTAAAACAAAATTAAAAAATATAATACTGGATTATATATATTATAAATACTTTTTCTTGACTTTGGTTTATTATGTTAAATGAGGAATATTAAACTGAATTATATAGAAAAGCAACAAATACATGTCTCTATGCCACACCAAAGAGTTTTTGTAAAAATAAATATAGAAATAAATGTACTAATGTTGAGATGTTTTCAATCACATCAAAAAAGCAAAGTTTTCTGTCAATTAAATTCTATATCGTTTATGGATTGAAAGCTAATCTGGTATATAAATTTAATTGTCACGGGTGTTGAAACTCATACATTAGAGAGAATAACAGCGAGAAGCAAAAAGAATATCATCAAAAGTATATTATGGCAATGAAAATTGGCGAACTACTGATGGTCAAAATTAGAAGACTTAAACAATTTTTGCACTCGACTCACACTGAGCATCAGTAGAACAGGAAAAGTAAGAATTGACTGAATAACAATTGGATTGAATTATCCGATGGACTTTATTGCCAAAAGGTGTCTTTCGTTCCACGGCTTCTTGGCTTTTGGCAATGGTTCAAAGATCAGCGAGAGTCATGGATTCATCCATGACAGGATCAAAAAATAGCGGAAGAAAGAGACATGTAACAGAATGTCTACGAATCAAAACGAAATGGTTATTTGGAGAAACCGCTTCAAATAATAGCTTATTTGGTTTAATTATGTATGGCAACGCTTATCTCCGAATTAAAGACAGGATTTATTCGCTGATATGCAATAAATGCATACTAAGAAAGTCTTCAAAGAATCTGCCAAATTTTATCAGACCTAGATCAAGGCTATTTCCTTGTTTGAAACAGAGCTGTTTCAAAGAATTCGCTGAACAAAAGGAACTCAACCGACACGTGAAGAAGAACCCAAAATCAACCGAGCCGAGCAAAAATTTACAATGTCATACAAGACAGATGACAGGAGAGCATACCACCTAAGAAACGGCTAAAAACTAGAAGAAAATAAGATCTCGACAGAAGCACAAATACCAAGAGAATCAAGCTACTAAGAAGAAACGAGAAACACCAGGAAAACCGATTTCCGACAATCTACGACTAACAAAGCATCCAAATTTTACTGAGACAGGAACGTTTGAGATAAATACTGAAACGAACTTTGGGTTCTGAATTACAGAAATATACACAAGAGAAATATTCAGATGTCCGTTTCCAGGCTGTGTAAAGTCAATGAACACATCCAAAGGTAAGGTCAGTCATAGATATAAAGTAAATGATAAGTCGTTTTTGATAGGTATGCCTAAGAAAGCTCGGAGGCAAACGCCTGACATCCCGTAGGAGGCCTATTGAGGGGCTGAAAGACTCTTTAGTTTTGGTGGACCTTTTTAAGAACCTGAATCTTAATATCATAATAGAGTTGGGAGGCCCACATTAGAGAGACAAAACTTCATTTCAAAATCTAGATTAGTGAACATTCACTATCAAGTCGATCAGGAAAGATCGATTGCGTCGAAAGATCTGGTTGCGCTATAGGATCAATTTTCTGTTCTACAAAAGAGATTCGATTCACATTACAAGTGACAATCCTGTGAATATCTAATAATAATACACTACAAACAGTTATTAATTAACCTTCAATATTGGCAGAGTAAAGCTATCTCAATACTTAAAATCTTTAATTATATATATATATATATATATATGAAAATCAACGTTGAACATATATCAATCACAATCTTCAACAATTTTACTTGTGTTGTATTTTTTTTGTTTTTCTAAATAAATTATTTAATTTTGATCACATAAGAAAAATAATATTAAAGTTCAATTTTATTGAATAATATTAAGTTTTATTTTATACTAAAATATTTAATATTGAGGCTGTTTTACTTTTTCCATTTAGGGTGTTAATCATTGGGTAGTTAGTTGTCTTATTAGTAATGATTCACAATACAACCTATCATAATTTAAATCAAAATAATTCTGAAGAACAGAACATTCATGTTTTGTAATTGATGAAGTTCTATCTTCATAACATTTGTTGTAATCAAGAACCTTACTCGATCTACTCGACTTTGAGTGTTTACTAGTTCGTGTTTTACCTTATTTATTTATCTCTCATTGTGGGCCTCCCATCTCTTTCGAATGGTATTGAGCCTCTTTATAGGGTCTACCCAAACTAAAGAATCACTAGCAGCCCCCCGAGAGGCCTTCTACGGAGTCGGATAGTTTCGGTCTCCGAGATCTTTTTGGTTTCCCTGTGAGAAACGACTAGCCATGGTTCTGCATACCTTTGGTTGAATTCATGGACTTCGTACAGCCGCGAAAGGGACATCTGAACTCTCCCCTTGCATTTAGATCTGCAATCCTAAAAGTCAGATGTGTTTCTTCAGTATCTATCGCTTCCTCCACCGCCGTTGAGATAGTCGGGGGGTCCATCACGGATTGAATCTGGTCGACTGGAATGTAGAGGTTTTCTACGACTTTTTTCTGTGCTATTTTTTGTACTGGTTTCCGCTGGTGTCATTGTCGGTTCTCCAATTTCTTCTGTCTCCTCCAATTTATGATCCCGGTAGTGGTGTCTGGTCAGCCACCCCTTCGTTTTGTACGACTTTTTGCATAATGTACATGGGAATGGAAATTGCTGTTGTTATGTCTCATTGGGCTGATCAGGATTAGCGAAGTGGACACCGCGTAGTCC
>MQRK01233516.1:17729-29049 GCA_001938485.1 Girardia tigrina | reverse complement strand
CGTCGCATCGAGAACCGATGCATTTTATGCTAATGGAATAAAACAACTTGTTTCTCGTTGGCAAAAATGTATTGATGCCAACGGTTCATACTTTGATTAATAAACTGTTGTTTCTGTGATTTTGCACGTCTTTGAAGTTTGTGTCCCAAAACCGCCATTATTTTTCGACCAACCTAATATAAAGATCAAAAAGCTTAAAGTTTTGAACCAAATAATCGCAAAAAGATACTTTTACTGACATATAATTTTATATTTTTTGCTGGTCTTTTTTATTTTTTTATGATAATTTTGTACTTTGTTTCATTCTTGGATTTTTAAAACTATTTTATATTTGCTTCATTAAAATTAAATTTACTGTTAAAATTATCTTCCTATAGTAGAAAGGAAATATGAAACAAACTGTATATCTTACGGATGCAATAGTATTAATAACTCTTTAATGCCATTATTGTTGTCGAAATTGATTGTCAATTAATTTTGTACGCGACCCCCTATTCGCACACCACTGATATACAGGATGTTAAAAAAATTTTCAGATTTTTCAACTTAATTGATTAAAAATGGTTTTATAAAAAAATATTTACGATGATCCATGAAACGACAAAGCGATCTTTTGAAAGTTTTTTTTGAATTTTTCCGGTGATACAAAACTTGATTCTGATTTCCACATTGACTGCATTAGTTCTGCATAACCTAGACAAAATACAATAAAATAGATATATAAAACAATTAAAAAGACATTTAAACAATTAAAATGCGTTAACACATTCGTGAACGCGCGAAATGGGAAGATGAATATAAAATTATTTGCAATTATGTAGGAAGAAAATTTTTTATACGACTGATATACCACATTTAATAAATAAAAAATATTATTATTGTAAAAATAAGAAATATAATTACATACATTTATACATTGATTACAGAAGCATAAGTCTTTTTGGGTTCTTCCACAAAGTGTATATAACTTTGTCAGTCTCTAAGGAAGCGCTTCATTCCTGGTGAATTTTCCTTATAGCTAAGCCATTCAATCTCTGCTCTGATGTCGTGTTTCTTAAGTAAGTCTTGATTCTGTGTCATAAAGAAAAAGATCGTTCGGATGTGGATGTTGTTACTGGTAAAGGTGCAAATATTGAAGCGATGGATAAAGTCCATTTAAAGATATTTTGATTAATACAATGACGCCTCCACATCGTCACTTCACCAAAAAAGACTTCTTTAGTGCAACTAATATAATTTGGTCATTTTTTATTACTGGCTTCTATAGATAGGGGGATTTCGGTATCTGCAGCACTTTTAATGTTTTGAGGAAGAAAAATTTCTATGCCCTACAAAACTTCTATTCAGACAAAAAATACTTAAAGATAATTAAGATCATAATTAAAAATTTTCGGGCGGGTATTTTCTTAACTTTGCAAAATATTAATTATTTTGGATAGTTTACATTTTAAACTTAAACATCGAAATTTAAATTTTTTTTCGGGGGGGATAGTACTGGTGATTGTAAGCCCAACTGTATCAAATCAGCCTGAGCTCTAGCAAAATATTTTGATGGGAGAGCGGTTCCTAAGGAATTTGATTTAAAATATATGTAAAACAAGTCATGCTGTTTGGGACTGGTGAATTTACTATTACAAGTGGTCATAACAATCTGTTCCATACTGAAATCTTTGTCATTTGAAGTTGTAATTGAAGAATAATTTCAGAGATAAAATCTTTCACTATTTATGATGTGAGTTAAAATCCTAAAAATATTAGTTTAAATACTGGTGTTACAACAACATAATTAATTATTTGTTATTTAACTCTAACCCTTCATTTCCTTTTGAGCAGATTTGCTATGTGTCATACAAATATACTTTAATATGAAATAGGCAATCCTTTTTAAAATGATTTATTTACTTAAACACCTTATTTATTTGGTTCAGTAATGCTCACTAACATCTCCGTTAAATCAGTAAAACGCTTTAAATTGTCATTCATTTAATGTGTTTTGAAGTAAATTTTAAAATTAAATCATTAAATGAAAGATTAAATCAATGTATTTAATCACAAAGTTAAAAAAAACAAATTTGTAAAATGTATGTCCTGTTATTTGGATTTCAAGGTCTATTTTTAATTTTTTGTAGAAATTTTAAATTTTCATATATTCAATGCCATGATGAGAATACGAAATACTGATATTAAGAACATTTAAACAAGTCTCGTTTAAATCTTTATTGCAATTACATTTAGAGTCATTAAGACTCTCAGAAAGTCTTTCTTCCTTTGCCATCTTTCTAATCGGTTTTCTTATTTCTGTTTTTAATCATGATTATTCTAACATTTTTTCTAAATTATTTTTTAAAATATTTAACCTCTACAAAATATTAATTAAAAATATTAATTTTTACCATTTTTCAATAAATCACAAAATAATAAAAATGACATCAAATTATTAAAAATGCATTTAATTTAAATTTTACTAAAAAATATTAAACTTAATTTTAATTCTGAAATTAAAGATATGAACTTATAAAATGATTATTTTAATTACTTTCGAATAGTCAATCACTTTAAATTTAATAAAAAAATACCAATTTCCATCTGGGTGGGAGAATCACCATTCTAAATTCAACATACAGCATCACTACATTTACACATTCAAACAATTTAAAATATTCCTCACATCCCCCTCGGTTTAAATGGCTTTAGCCATTCTACATTTCTGATCAAGATCGTGCCGTCCTCTAGTTGTATCTCATAACTTCTTTCGTGTCTTTGCTTTATAATTTTAGCTGGTCCCATATAACAATCATCATCTTTTTATGGGTTAAGTTTCTTTATCCGACCTGAAATATTCGTTTTGTTTCAATTATATTTTTATTTGCTTTTTCTCGATTTTTTCCTTCTGTTGTAGTTTTCCACCAATGTCTTAGTTTTCTTCCGAAGATTATCTCGGCTGGAGACATTCCAGTTGTTGCTTGGATTGTAACGTTTAACATGAATTCTATTTCTGCCAACATTTCTACCCAATCTCTATGTATTTCATCCTTTAATCGTATATTTATGGCGTCTCTTATTGTTCTGAATTGTCTTTCTATGATCCCGTTAGTGTTATGGTGATAAGGACTTGAATAGACTATCTCCGTCTTAAATCTTTTCGTCGTTTCTTTAAAGAGTGCTGATTCAAAAGTTTTCCCTCTATCAACGTGTATCTCCTTTGGTGGTCCGAATTTCCAGATCCATTTATCCAATAGTATAAATAAATTTTAAAATTTTAAATTCAATTGTTATTATTTAAAATACAAGTTGAAATAGTGTATTAAAAGAAATTGAAAGTTTCGAAAGCGAAAAAAACCCTTATATTAGAAATATTGAAACTCAAAAAACAGCAAAACGAAATAAATTCAGTAAGTGCCAAAGACAATACTTAAACAATATCTGAAGCAGAAAGAAGCATATATTTGTACCACTTAAATTTTAAAGAACATGATTTTCAATGTATAAAATAAAAGATAATAATCAAATATAATAAAAGACATCAAAGAATTTAAATTAAATACCAAATTTATTTTAAATTTCAACAATTATTTTTAAATCAAACTTTTTCACTTTTTTACACACAAAAAGTTTCCCACAAAAAACAAAACTTAATTAATTTCCTTATTTAATCAATCACAATAATAATAATAATAATAATAATAATTGCAACGTAAAATTTGTTTCAATTATCCAACATTTCAAATTTAAGTTATACTTACAACAAATCACTTTTTCAAATATGAGCAAGAAACAATGGAAGAACGTGACCAACAACATGTCGCTTCAATTTTCAACTAAAAGTTGGGTGAACGAAAAGCTCGACATCCCGGCGATGGACGTGAGCGAGATCCGCTCGGTACTGCCGACAAAAACGAGCGCCACTCGCGCGATATCGGATCTGGAGAGCATCGAGGAAAATGGGCCTTTCGCGCTGGCCTTCGCCAATATCCCCTATGAGGCGAGCGAGACCGATCTGATGAATTTCTTTCGGTTGCACAACATAATAAGGGTGCAGAAAAGCGAGATGAACAAAGGTCAGGGAATCCTCGAGTTTCGCGATAGGGCGGGACTTGCAGGCGCTCTAAACATGAACGAGAAGGTCTTCATCAACCGACCGATTCGACTGAAAATCGCCACGAAGGATGAAATAGCGCGCCTGTCCATGTCAGGTAACAGAAGTAGGCCCCTGAATCAACAATCGAGAAACACCCAACAATCTGGTCTAAACCTAGTAGACAGTGACAATTGGCGAACAAAAAAATCGACACTGGATAATTCTAACAGCACTGGAAGTGCAAGTGCGAATGTGGTTGGAAATGAAAGAAATTGCGACCAACAAAAGAACTGGAGTCAAGACAGAAAACATGTGGTTGCTGCATCTTCTGGCCAATCTGACAACTGGAGACGACAAACACGTGCTGAAGACTCTGTTCAATCCCAATCAACACGAGAAAATAAATCTACATCATCATCATCATCTACAGGATTAGAATGGCGCAGAAATCGTGCCGCAGTGACACGCCAAGTCTTCAATACTCCATCTGACAAATCATCAAATCAGTCTTCTGCTCCTGCTTCTCAGACTATACAACAACAGCAAAATGTCAATGTAAAACTCGCACCAATTCCTTCGAATTACTGGGCCGAGCGAATGAAATCGAAAAATGTCGTGACATTGACTCAAGTCCCAGTTCCTTCTAGAGACACGGTGACAATTCTCGATTGCAACAGCAACACTATCAAATCACAACAAAATATCAAGTTCTGAAAATTACGTACATCCAATCTCACTTCTAACACTACTGTATTAAAAGTGCGATGACTAATTTGATAATGATAAAGCTCACTTTTATATAAGAACTTAGTTTAACTAATGTACATAAAATATATTTGTCTGAAAGTTTTTTTGTTGGTTACGCTTGATAATCTACTCTAAATTGTAAATAGATAAATAAATAAAAAATTACTTAATAATAAATACAAATATCTATTAATTAGTATATTAATAATTTTAAAATTTGTACTGTTTAGAATTGCAAGTAGATAATAATAATATAACTGATTTATAAAAAATAAAACAAAAATTAAAAAAAAAACTTGAGTCAAAGACAGCATTTAAATTTCTATATTGAAATATCATGTATTTTGCCATGGACGCCCTCAGGGAATTTTGAAAGGTAGGGCAGGAAATTCAGATGCACTCCGCCTGCTAATGGCACCAGTGGTATAGTCAGAAAATCATCTAGAAACCTTCCAATGTTTGTGCTGTAAGCCTGTAATACATTGTGAATTTCAAAAATATAAAAATTCTGCGTATTAGCCAGAAAGTAGAAATGTACGTGTGATAAACAAACGTAAAGACCTAAGCATTAATGCATGATATATAAAAACTAAAAAAAAGAAGTTTTTTAGATGTCAGCTTTCTGTAATATGGATTCATGAAATGTATTTCATTCTATTAAGAACATTTAAACAAGTCTCGTTTAAATCTTTATTGAAATTACATTTAGAGTCATTAAGACTCTCAGAAGGTCTTTCTTCGTTTGCCATCGTTCTAATCGGTTTTCTTATTTCTGTTTTTAATCATGATTATTCGAACAATTTTTCTAAATTATTTTTTAAAATATTTAACCTCTACAAAATATTAATTAAAAATATTAATTTTTACCATTTTTCAATAAATCACAAAATAATAAAAATGACATCAAATTATTAAAAATGCATTTAATTTAAATTTTACTAAAAATTATTAAACTTAATTTTAATTCTGAAATTAAAGATATGAACTTATAAAATGATTATTTTAATTATTTTCGAATAGTCAATCACTTTAAACTTAATAAAAAAATACCAATTTCCATCTGGGTTGGAGAATCACCATTCTAAATTCAACATACTCAAATCAACATACAGCATCCATTCATTTACACATTCAAACAATTTAAAATATTCCTCACAACTGAATTAAATAAACTTACAATCAATTAATGAGAGAAAATATTATGCAGCAGAAAACAATGAAGACTTCGAATACTTTTTCTAAAATCATATATATTACTAGCTGAGGTATCCACTGTGTATTTCCAAAATGTGTTTAACGTATCAGCAAATTATCTCAAAGTACATCCTTTAAAGTTGATCGAACGTGCTAATGATATTAGATGACAGCTCAAATAGCCTTTGGCTCTATTTGCTATCTACATACTTGATATTTTGACTTACTGAAATCCTAATACTCAGTTTTATACGCTGTCTCTATCAAAGACAAGCATGATATTTTCTCAGAAAAATAGTTGACATCGACCTTTCCTTGGGTATGAAGATGTGTGGAAAGCTTGGTTGTATTCGGTGGTACTGTCTTCAAACGCATAATGAACAGATAAATAGATATGTTTTTTATACTTAAGAATTATTGGACTAATTAAAAAATATTATTATTGTAAAAATAATTGAAGAAAATCGAATAAATTAGAATATGTTATAGAAATTTTAATAAATAATATTTTTTTAATTTTCTAAAAGTTTTTAAAAGCTAAATTAATAAATAAAAGAAATTCGTTTTAATATTTATTTTCTTATTTTTTTAAACTTTTTACAAATTTTTAAATAAATAATTTTCTGTCTTTGATTGTTTTATCAAATATTTTCTAAAGAACAATTATAAAATAGTAAAAAATGTTTAAAAATTATTTGATAAATTTAAATTTTTTATCGAAATAATTGAAAAAAATAGAATGAACAATCATTTTATCCGATTATTATTTTTTAATTTCTAAAATATTTACTTGAAAATAAACTATTAATGAATAAATATTATTATAATATTTTTAATTCTTTAGTTTTGCTATCACAAAAGTTTTAAATTAATTTTTATGCACACTATAAAGAACGCGAAACGATTTTACGTTTTTTATTTTAAATTTCTGTCTAAATATTTTTTTTATTTTTACAATTTTTTTATGTTAAATAAATTTTAACTAAGATTAAAAATAAATGTCTAATATTGAATAAACATTCAAAATTATTTTTCAATATAATTGTAAAAAATAGAATTCAATAATGTATTTGGTTTTTTATTATTTTACAATATTCTTTTTAATTTTCTCAAATATTTTATTTAAAATAGAATATTGACCTTCCGTCTATCAAAAGGGTACATTTGACTCCATTGTAATATTCAATAATTTAGTTTGTAATCTTAAATATCCATTGATTTTTTGCGATTTCCTGACTTTTTCTAATATGGACTAATCTTTTATATAAATAAATGTTAATTATATATAATTAAATGTTAATTTTATATAAATGTTAAATAAATGTTTATTTGTTAATCTTAAGCACTGTTTAAATGAAGCCGAATGTTAAGCAATGCATTTATTATTAGATGAGAGGTTAAATACTAACATTTGAAAGTTCAGACGGACTTTTTCTATTTGAAAGATTTTTAATAATTTTGTTCCTTTGCATTTAAAATTTTTTATAAATTTTTTTCAAAAATGAATATGGCATTATAAGTAGTAAGCGAAAGATAAATTCACATCATCGATTCCAAAAGTCATCGTTTCTTATATTCTGCTGTATCTAAAATTATAAAAGATATAAGAGTTCGAAAAGATTGAAATTTGATTGGTAATTTTTTTTCGGAGATACATTATTTTTTTTCGTCTATTTGCCCCTGTGTATGAAGAATGTTTGCGAAAGTTTGGCTGATTTTCGTCATACCATATTCAAATTGATGCCTAAACAGACAAATGGATGGTCGGCTGGAGAATATAGAGCTTCATCTGCCAGTACTTTAATTTATTTTCTCAGAAAAGTTGACGTCGACCTGCCCCAATTTATGAAAAAAGTTTGTTTGCATTTTGTAAAACTCTCTTCAAATGATGCGCAAACAGACAAAGAGATAATCATCTTTATATTGTCGATTTAGTAAAATAAAAATTCCTATTTTCGTCATTGGATTCATGAATATATATATATATATATATAAAATAAACTCCAAGGTACTTTTCTATTGGATCTTTTTATCCACCTACTTTTTTATAGGTAAAGTATACATTTTTAGAATCCTAAGCGTCGCCAAATTCTGATGATATAGAAAAAAAAATAAAAAAAACATCAAAAATTAAAAAAAATTTTGAGACGAAAAATTTAACAAGCGTTTTTTTAAATGAACTTAGAAAGTTTTACCCTAAAATTTGATTCAAATGACGTATACGGATCAGTAAAAAGCTCATCTCGTTTGATGCTTTTTGAGGAAGCCAATGATTATGCGCAGCTCAAAACTCGATTCTGAAGTGAAACAAGAAATGGTCGAGCAAAGATTCCGGAAAAAACAGTCATTGTAAAATGGATTGACGATTTTCGAGCGACTGGAAGTGTCCGTGGAAAGCGCGGAAAGAATAAGCCAAAACGTGTTAGCACCAAAGAAGCCATTGAAGACGTCCGTGAAATCTTTACTGCAAATCCTCATCTATCAACTCGACGCAATCCATTTATTTCAACTGGCGACACTGACAGCGAAGAAGACGATCACGGAACAGTTCGTATGTCACAAAGAAGCTAGCAGTGAATTTTGAAAGACTTACAGATGCATCCCTATCATTTGCAAATGGCTCATGCCTTGGAGGAGACCGCCTATGCCACTCGAATTGAGTTTGGTCGAACCGAATTGGATCGATTGGATGAAGATGCAAACAGACTCAACAATCTTCTTTTTACGGATGAAGCCCACTTTCATTTGGACGGAAGCGTCAATCGTCAAGACTGAATCATGTGGGCCGATGAAAATCCTCATTGGTTTGATGTTCGTCGACTTCATCCTCAAAAATTGACAGTTTGGATGGGAATTGGTGTCGAAGGTGTTGTTGGCCCAAACTTTTGGGAGCGACAAGGAAATGAGCGCGGAATCAATGGTCGTTGGATGACTGAATTGTATCAAGATCACGTTATTCCAAAGCTTCAAACTTCGCCGAATTTCAATTCTCTCATTGAGCAGCATGACGGCGCTCCGCCACACATTCTTGGAGATTTTCTTGAATTGTTGGGTCAACAGTTTCCAAATCGATTGTTAGGTCGCAGAACACGGGCGCATCCTGCTCCAGTTACATGGCCACCTCGCTCGCCAGATCTTACAGCATGTGACTATTGGTTGTGGGGCTACATGAAAGGTCGAATTTATCATCGCGTACAACGTCCAAGCACACTCACGATTGAAGGAGTTGCCAATGAAATCCGTGGAGACCGCACACTTCGTGACCGCGTTGTGGCCGACTACAGACGACGTTTGCATGAATGTTTTCTTAGAGATGGAGGACAAGTTGAAATTCGATAATTAATTGTTGTTATGCTTTTATGGAATAAAAAGCTTGTTAAATTTTTCGTCTCAAAAAATGTTTTTAATTTTTGATGTTTTTTTCGATTTTTTTATATACCATCAAAATTTGGCGACGCTCAGGATTCTAAAAATGTATACTTTACCTATAAAAAAGTAGGTGGATAAAAAGATCCAATAGAAAAGTACCTTGGAGTTTATTTTGCGTCACCCTGTATATACTAGTAAAAAACCAGTCATATATGACGGATAAGCTGAATTTTCGACTTTGAAAGTTTCTGTTTTAATTTTTAAATAGTAATTGTTATAATTTATTATTTCGAATTCTGTGTTGATTTAACAGTCAATCAATTAAGTCGGCTCCCGGCGCCTTTCGGCAAAGGCGCTGAGCAGACAGAACCGTCTCGATGGGGACTATGCAGAGAAATCTCAACTTTACGCGGATTCACTCACTTTTCCTCCATTATTTCTCATTTTATCAGCATATATATAATCATAGTAAAATTTGAGCTTGACCGACAAACCGTGAATCAGATGATTACGAAATTTTGCTAATTTAACCTCAATTATTTTTTAGCAATATAATTAGTAAATAAGTGATAGAAATCGTCATTTATCAAATAAATTAGTATTTTATTAGTATTTTCATAAAAATTTTCACGAAATTCCTTGTAGGAATCATCCAAATCGTCATTATTCGAAATCGGTGTTAATTTAACCATTTAACGACTTGTACGGTTTTCGATCGACTTCATCGGCTTCCGGGCGTCTTTCGGTGAAGGCGCTGTACCAACAGAATTGTATTGATGCAGGCTATCCAGATTGACCACGTCCGCTTTCTCCGCAATTTTGCATCTTATTTGTTGAGACTATTTCTTAATACCGAAAATTTGTAATTTCTACAAAATCGATTTCATAAATTCGTTTTCTTTTTGCTAAATAATTATTATAATACAATTAGTTTCATTTCTTATTTTATTTAATTATTTATATTAAAATAAAACCAATAATTTAAGCTTTAACCTTTAATTTATCAGCTTTATTAATCTAAAGATGTAATTATCAACTGTTATCAATGTAAAAATTCAAATTATCGAAAAATTTTATATCAATTTATATAATTTTGCAAATAAAAATAAATAAAATACAATGACGACTTAAACCGTTATCTATAGAGACTCAAATATTTTACATATTACCATTTTATTTATTATAACGGTGACGCTATAACTTTACTATAACATTAAAAGTGAAGTGTTTAATCGTGTATTATCTACGATTATATTATATAATTATCGTGTATTATTTTATACAAGTATGAAAATGAAAACAAACTGTACTCAATATATTATATATTTTAATTTTTTAATAAGAAATTTAAAAAATAAGGGCATGTTTCTATTAAAATCAATAACGCCATTCAAAAAATTAAATTTTATTTTTGCAATATATTTCGGTGGATTTTCCACCATCTTCATGCCTAATTAACAACAATTTTGCTGTCTAAGGTGTAGTAAATTAATGATTATGTAAACATCTTGCGCAATAACTAATTAAATATTTTCAACAAAGAGGAAGAGAGACTTGTTTGGACATTAATGGACGTATTAAGCGATTTTTTTAAAATTTACTACACAATATTTTAAAATTATTGGGTGCACAACTAATTAATTTCGTATTTTTTTTGTTAAAAAAACCATTTATTTAAGTATAAAAGTGAAAAAATATTTTATTCAAAATATTGTCCATCGGAAGCGGCAACTTTTTCCCATCTGTCAGGCAATTTATGGATTCCATCCCAAAAAAACTTCTCATCTTTTGCGCCGAGAAAATCATCAAGACATTTTTAATACCTTCAACATTGGTGAACCGTATTCCAGAAAGGTGATTCTGCATCGACCGAAACAAGTGGTAATCAGAAGGAGCTATGTCTAGGCTATAAGGCGGGTGAGGTAGAATTTC
>MQRK01233516.1:0-17320 GCA_001938485.1 Girardia tigrina | reverse complement strand
AACGTCTCTCGGCTTCAATTCGTGTGGCACCCAATTTCCTTGTTTCTGAATGTATCCGGCTGCTTTTAAATGTTTAGAAATGGCTTGTTGAGTGACTTCCAATGTTTTTCCAAGTTCTTTTTGAGTTTGACATGGATCTTGATCGAGTAATGCCTCTAATTCTTTGTCTTTAAACTTTTTTGATGGACCTGATCGCTCTTTGTCTTCTGTGTCAAAATCGCCACTTTTAAATCGTGCAAACCACTGCTGACATACTCTAACCTCTGGAGAATATTCAGGATAAGCTTCTGAGAGTAAACGATGTGCTTCTGTTGCACTTTTCCTTAAATTAAAGAACAAAAGCAAACCTCCCCGCAAATGCTGTTTTGTTGGAACGTAATTTGACATTTTGACTGTAATAAAAAAATTTGTGTATTTACTAAAATTCAATAAAATTGATTATTGACTACATAAATTGATATGAGGTTAGTAACAAATTCGAAATGAGGTAACAAATATGAAATGAGGTAACAAATACGAATATAAGGTTATTTCGTAACAAATACGAAATTCATTAGTTGTACACCTAATAGTTGTTTTCACCTCCGATCTACAAACTTTCAAATGTCCAGCAATATTACTCCGATTACCCAATCGTCCATCATAGTCCGTCCCGAAAGGAGGGCTAGGGGGATTATAACCCCCTGGAATTAAAAATTAAATGTGTACAAAAAACAAAATATAAATAGTAAATTAAATTTCACAGCAGATGCTACATTTTGGTTTGAATATTGGAACGATAAACCCATGAGATTCAAAATCTGAGTTTCTTAGATTTAATGCAGCATTCGTCAGTATTTTATCTGTTTCTTTGTCCCTTACTCTGATATTGACACTTCCAGCTACTACTTGTACAGTAGAGATGTCATTTAGAACTCTACATGGGTTTAAGACCTTGTTACGGTCAACTATGGTAGAGAATAGACTGAATGACATTATAAATGTTCTTAATCGGTTTGTGTTAGAAAAGAGAAGGTTGCGATTTCTTTTCACAGAATAATTTATGGTTGTAAATAAAACATTTTTGAAAAAAATGCGTGTTCTGATAAATATCAATTTGAGTATTTTCTTTTTAGTGTTGTTTATTGTGTAACCTATGGTTTTTTAATGTGATTTATGTTTTTTTTATGATTTAGAAATTTATGAGAAGGAAAATAAATAAAAAAAATAATTGCTATTTTTAACAAGTTCTATTAGGTTTTAAAATTTGCCCGCCCTAGAAAAAATCCTGCGGGTGCCTATGTCGTCCATGCTAATGAATCCGTTTACAGAGATGACGAGACATCTCTCCAATGTAAGTGGCGTTGCACCCATTGGACGAATATTGATAAACCATATTAGAACATAAACTAAAAGGAGTATGAGATTTATTGCTGAGCATACTTTGAATTTTGTAAGATTTAGAAATGATTTTTACATTCAAATTTTTATTATCAATAAAACAACTAATTTTAAAATATTGTGTAGTAATTTTAAAAATTATTGGGAAAGAGTTACTTGTGAGGCATTATTGATTAAATCACTTAATCCGTCCATTAATGTCCAAACAAGTCTCTCTTCCACTTTGTTGAAAATATTTAATTAGTTATTACATAAGATGTTTGCATAATCATCAATTTGCTGTACATAAGGCAATAATTTGTATGAAAACGATTCATTAAAATGAAAGCAAATAGTAATAATAATGATTTCTATGGCAGTACTTTAAACTAATCAATTAACTTACTTTTAATTAAATTTCCGTGGGATTTACTATTATGGTTGAGATCTCTTTCGTATCTGTTTGATATGCAATATTCCTGTAGCAGTTTGCAATTGCTCAAACATTGGAGAACAGAATTCATGTAACACTGGAAATAGAAAGAAGACTTTAGAAGACTTGTTTGTTAAATATTCACACAAAATATATTTTACAATCACAGTGAGCACTTTTAGTATAAATACCAAATGAAAAGGGGAATCCGGAAAAATATTTTTTAATAAATGTTAAAAATGCCATTAGTGTAAGTTTACAAATTTTACAGCAACAAATAATTATTATATAATGTTTCAGTTCTATTTAGGAATCTTTTATAATAGCTAATTAGATCAAGGCATTGAATGTAGTAGAAAAGAATTTCGAATAGTTTTACTTCTTCTTTTCATGAAAAGTCATTTAATTTTTGTTAAACTAAACTCCGATAGTTTTTTTCTACTTTTATTAATAGAAATATTACAAATTCTTCAATTATTATCGCAAAATTATTTTTATCTATCCTTAAGTGACACCACTTATTATACTGATTTTTTGCAGAAAATATCAAAAAATGATACAAATCTAAAACAGACTTAGAATTAATTTCGTAGCAGTTTGTGAGAAACTCTGATAACCTTCCTGAATATTATCTCAAATACATTGATTGGAAGTCAAAAACAATCTAAAAAATTGATTGTGAAATTGCTTCTTGGAAGCAGCAAGTCATAAATCAGACATTGGAATGTAGTATAGGAGGATGGTATGTTAGACACTGTCAATTATAGATATACTTTTCCAGAAGGTTTATACTGGATAATTAAGGGCGAAGAAGAGGTAAATGTGAATAATAGTAAAAGGATACCTTACTTAAAGACTTAATATTCTAAAGCTACCTTGACAAGGTATCACAAATATTACAAAATTGTTTCTAGTGATCTGAACGTTAATTAATTAATTTATTCTAATTAATTAATAAATAAAGAATTTATGACCTTATTGGTATGGATATTGTAATTGATTGCAGTTCAATTTTTAAAGGAAATTAAGAGAATGTCATTATATTCCTAAATGATTAGCGAAACAATACATATTCAGTCTTTTTAAAATGACTTTACATTTCGCGTAAATTTCAAAAGTAATTTTTTAAAATTATAAAAATCAACGATATCATTTTTTTCTTTTATAAATCGAAGACCTTTTGAAGCATTTACTAAAAAATAAATTAGATGAACCTTAAAAAGTTCAATGAAAGAACAAGAGAATTGAACCAGTAAACAATGAACTCTGGTGGACCAAGGTAAATAACAATAGACGGATAATCTACGAAATTGTATTAATCACTTTATTTATACTACGTTCTGATTCTTTGTAAACAAAACTTCATTTTGTATTATTTGGTAAGAGCATACGTGCATGACATTTTAAACTCCATTTTTAACATTAAAAAAAATTTTACTTATATATTTTATACCATTTTAAAACCCCATTTTTTCTGTACAGACTGCCCTTTTAAAACGCTGAAAGTACCGTGTTATAAGGTGACCATCTGCATCTATAATATAACAGAGGTATCTTTACTCCTTTTTGTGTCTATCTTCAGTTTAAAAACTCTCATTTCCGACACGAGCATAATTTAACCAAAGTGTTATAACAGTGGAGTCTATCTGAAAAATCCTAAATGTTTGCTGCAAAAATCGATAAGTGAGAGATGTAACAATTATTTTTTTCAGTTTAAAGATGAAAATCTTGAGTTGATTGAGGTGGATCTCCCAGGTCGAAAATGAGATTTCGATGAGGAATATTAAAACGCTTTAATTCATGAAATATCTGTGACAAAGCACACATGAATTGACTGAAGAGATGAAGGATGCCCACTCAGGTATCGTTTGTCCCCGGCAATAGACAATAAAGTTTCAGAAATTGGATACCCAGGTCCGGCATTTATTAAGTAAAACAACAAAAAATAAAAGGTAACAATTAACTCTTCTCATCTTCTAGGTCATCTATTAACTCGTTAATACCTTCAAATAACTTTGCTTCGAAATGTTATAGTCTGTGACTCATAGGAGACGAAAAAGTGTCTTTGTATCTGTGAGGAATATTTTGAATGTATGATTTTTTTGTGTTTGAATGTTGTATGTTGATTTGGAAATGTGTCTCTCCTACCCAGATGGATGATTAATGTTTTAATTTTTATTATCTGAAAATATGCTATGTTTAAATTTATTTTTAATTTCAAATAATTTTACAATTTTAAATAAGTTAATTAGTTTGTACAATTTTTAATAAATAAATCAAAATAATATTTTTTAAATAATTAATGATCATTTTAATTTCTATCCAATAAGTTTTTAGTAAATATTTTATTAAAATATTTATTTCCTCATTTGCTAAAAAATAATAAGAATTAATTCATTAATCAATTTCGTTTAGAATGCAAATGTACGAAAGCTTTGACAAAGATTGTCTTAAGGCAACCAAAATTGTTGTTTAAATAAAAATATGAAAAGTCAAATTTTAAAAGGAGAATAATGAATAAATCCGAATAGACAAACGACTCCAAGAGGAAAAAGACATTTGCATACGCGAAACACCATATTCTGTGCTTATTGGTATAATGTATATCATTATAATGTGAATAAATGATACAGAAGAAAACATTAATGAATATTTAATGTATAACAACGAGAAGAAATTAAAATCAGAAAAATTCTTGAGTAAAAATATGTCAGTTTGTGAAAATACTAAATTTTCAAATTTTGTAAAAAGAAATGGCGGTTCTTTTTTTAGAAAATAAAATAGTATTTTCAATGATTTACGAGGCTGCGTGAAAGAAAAGATCAATACTAATAACCTTATGGGTGTAATGTATACAGAAGCTTCTAATACTATATGGTCTGGTTCGGTATTGTTATGTACTATTTCCGTGGAGTGATATAACTGTTACTTATTATAAGTTTCTAATAGTGAATGGTATAATTCGGTATTGTTATAAACTACTTCCGTTGAATGACATAAGTGTTATTAACTCTAAATCCTAATACGGATGTCTTCAAAATGTATTACCGTTTTAATAATTAACTACAAAATACAATAGAAAATTTGACTGTTGTTATATAAAACAATGTAATTTGTACCAGATTTATTATATGTTTTTGCTGTTAATTGGGATTTTTGACGTTCTGTTTAGCTATGGCTTTTGTTGCGATACCAAGGACTTGATTTAAATCGCAATATTATCTTTCTTTATTTTTTTGTTTTGATTTTAATAAAATATAGGGTTGCCTCATAAGTTTTGTCGCAAAAAACACAAAAAAAACACCAAAATACAATAAATTATAAAATATTTTATCAATCTTCCACGTCATGTAAATGCGAAAAGTAATCGCCATTGTGCTCAATACATCTCAGCCAACGTCCAGGGAGGCTACGTATCCCGTTTTGGAAAAAAATCACGCGGTTTCTTGTCAAACCAATGTAGAAGATCTTCGTTGATATCGTTGACACCGGCATAATTCTTTCCTCTAAGTGCAAATTTCATTGGAGAGAATAGATAGTAGTCAGATGGTGAGAGATCGGTAGAGTATGGTGGATGTGGTGGTACGGTGAATCCAAGCGCATTCAGCTTGTCCTTGGTCTTAGCAGCCGTATGCGGACGAGCACTATCGTGGAGATAATGAACATTGTGGTTTCCTCCATGGAGCAACTATCTGCGCCTCTGTTGAACGGCGATAATGAGACGATCCAACTGAGTACAGTAAACATCCGCATTGATTGTAGCATTTTGAGGTAAGACATCTAACAAGAGCAGTCCTTTACTGTCCCAAAAGACGGAGGCGAAATGCTTTCGGTTTGTCAGTCTTCATGCCGGTGTTGCAAGTGGATTTTCGTCCGATTTTCTCCATGATCTATTGTTGAAAGCGTCTTCGTTGTCCCAGTAAACCCATAACTCATCACAGGTGATGATTTGGAATAGGAAATCATTCCGGTGATAACTATCCAATAGCTGTTGACATATTCTTTTGCGATTATCCTTGTTCTGTTGCGTCAGAGCATGTGGCACCCAGCAATTTTCCAGGTATCGGTATCCCATTGCATTCAAATACCGGCACACTGTGTTTTTATTCTGATCAATTCCTTCTGCAATGTTCCTCGTTGTTGCACGTTTGTCTTCAATCATAAACTCGATTATCTTCTCGTCTATGTCAAGAGAGGGACGCCTTAAAAAATGGCAAAATATGATTTTAATATAGAAAATTTTAAAGCAACGAATTGTTGGTGTACAAGATTATTGAAAAGAAATAATTTAAGCATGAGAGCAGTAACTTCAGTCGGATAATCGTTGCCAGTTGATTGGGAAGAAAAAAAGATTCATTTTTACTTTTTATTAAAGATAAAGAGAGATATCGATTTGAAGCATCTTGCGAATATGGATGAAGTTTCTGTTAGTTTCGATATTCCGGATACAAGGGCAGTTGATGAAAAAGGAAGAAAAGCTATTCTGATCAAAACAACCGGAAATGAAAAATATAATTTTACAGTTATATTAAATGTAACTGCCGATGGAAAAAATGTAAACCGATGGTGATATTTAAAAGACTAACAATGCCCAAAGAAAATTTTCCAAAAAGAATAATTTTTGAAGTCAATAAAAATGGATGGTCAAATAGTGAAATAATGAAAAAAATGGATACAAAAAATTTGGATAAAAAGAAATGATTCCTTTTTTAAGCCAAAATCACTTTTAATATACGATTCTGCTAGATGTCATCTTACTGAGGAAGTTAAAAATAAAGTCAAAAAATATTCTGAACTTTCAGGATCCCTGGTGGCCTCACTAAAAGCATTCAACCACTTGATCTATCAGTTAAAAGCTCCTTCAAATCTAAGCTAAAGATACATTGGGAAAATTGGATTATCAATGGTTGTCACATTGACAATAAAACGGGGAAAATCAAAAGAGCGACATAATCAGAAATATGCGATTGGATTGTTAAAAGCTGGGAAGATGTTAAACCACAGTGTATTACAAATGGATTTAAGAAAGCAGGGATTCAAACTTATTATGAAAATATCGAAGGTGATGATGATTCAGAAATTGAAACTGGAAGTGAGGATAAAGATGTACAAGAAATCCAAACGGAATTTTTGCACATTTTCGAAACATTTGAAATAATAGATGATGAAGATTTTGATGGATTCGAGGAAATCGAAAAATCTTAAAATAAAATTATTGCTTTTGTTTTTATATATTGATGTTTTTCTTTTTATATAAGTTTTTAGTCCGATAAATACGGTAATATGAGAAAAGATTACAATGCAAAAAATGAAATAGATATTCGAACTTTCTCTATGTGTATAAATATTATCTACTAAGAATAAATTCACTTGAACTTTATAAATATCATAGTACAAGTCAAAATATCAAGAGTTTAATAAAATAAAATATGAGACAAAAATAGTAAAATATCAAAACAATATTCTTAGATAATCAAAAGGTAATGCATAAATAACAAAAATGCTCACTGTGTTGCCCAGATTAGCAAGTCCTACTAATCCAGGAGGTTCGTTAACACTATTGTTTAAGCTTTTCATTGTTTCTGATCGAGG
Source organism: Girardia tigrina (assembly GCA_001938485.1). NCBI lineage: Eukaryota > Metazoa > Platyhelminthes > Tricladida > Dugesiidae > Girardia > Girardia tigrina. The sequence goes on along the minus strand of MQRK01233516.1, from coordinate 9,936 downwards.
TAGAGGATTAATTGAACCAAATTCAGTGCTCCGATTTGCACCTCCGTTGGTGTAGGAAGTGCCATTATATTTGTTACAACTGTCACTACTACTATTGTAAACGGACGTTGAATGGGACATCGTTGTTGCAGTAGAGTTTGTTTTAATATTGTAATTCCTGACTGGTCCGCTAAAAGAATTAGATACAGTGTTACCACTTGTTTCAGGAGAGGTCGTTGATGATGAACCAGACGAACCGGATTTCTGATAATTACTTGTTGTTCCTTTGGAACTATAACCATTGTAAAAGGACAATTTATTTGGCGAAGATTGATTATTAATAGCATTCCCGAAAGAGTTGTTAGTAGCTGACTAAAAATACATTTTTGTGAATAATACACATTAAATCAAATAAATGTTTATAAACTATCAAATAGTGGGTGGAAAAATATTTAAACATTTATTTATTAGGTTGTTTATAAAATAATGTCGTTTTTTAACATTAATCTTTAAAGACAAATATCTCAGCCTAGAATCAACTTTATTAATCGAAATAAAAACCGTTAGCACCAATACACTATCGCCAACGTTGCACAAGTTTATTGATTCCGGTTGCATAAAATTCTGGTTTTCTGTAGGCGATGAAATCATTAAAGGCAGTTTTAGCATCCCCTTGATTTTTGAAGCATTTCTCCTGGAGGAAATGTCAAGATGTTAGAAAAAGTGATAAGCAGTAGGAGAGAGATCAGGTGAGTATGGTGGATGACTCAAAGTTTCGTAGCCAAGTTTATTCAACAGTTGCATTGTCAGACGTGCGATGTGTGGCCGAGCGTTGTCGTGAAGAATAGGCCTCTTCCAATTGATTAATGCTGATTGTTGTTGTTGGAGTTTCTGGTTTATTTTGACAATTTCCTGACAGTATCTCTCTGCCGTAATTGTTTCTCCTGGATTTAGGAAGCTATGATGAATAGCACCGGCTGCAAACCACCAAACATACACCATCATCTTTTTTGGTACAATTTCGACCTCGGAAAGGGTTGCGGAGCTTGATCGTGGTCCAATCATTGAGAAGAACGTCTCCGATTGTCGTAGAGAATCACTTTTCATCACACGTTACAATTCGGTCCAAAAACGGATCATTCTTGTTCCGCAGAAGAAGTGAAGACAAAACGACGCATTTTTTGATTGTCATTTAATTCGTATGGAATTCATTTATCCTGTTTTTTCGACTTCCAAATTTCACGCAAATGGTTTGCAATTGTTCCTGTTCGATTGTAAGAAATGATAAAGCAAAAATAAGTACGAAAAATGCAACAATTGCCGAGTATATGAAACATAAACGCAATAATAAAAAAAGGGATAAATTCAGAAATTAAATCGCTCGTGAGAGATGAGAAGGAATTGACTAAGACTCGATGCGCTGAAAATAAAAAACCGAAAAGTGATTTCAGAGAAAACACATTTTTCCAAAAGAAAAAAGCAAAGAAAACACAACAAGGAAATAATTCATTCCATCAGAATATTATTAGCTCAAGTATTATAAGATCGAACGATTCTCAAGTTTCTTTTTTATTTATTTGATCCTTCATTCTTGCTCGAGATGAAGGATTCCTGCTCATAAACTCCCGTACATCGACAATAATCAATTGAACACATCATTGGATAATTAAAATTAATCAAGTTTTCTTGTGCTCATCTGATCTCCGAACAAGCAATCAGTTCGATCAGTATCATCGTAAAGAAAAGCTTTGGGGGTGATGCAACAGCAGTGTCCTCGTTCCGTCTTGGACTCCTGGATGATGAGTATCTACTTGGAGATCTGGTCGTTGGTCTTCTTCTGGATATCGTAGTCGTCTTGCACTCGTTGTCTGCAGTACACGTCTTCAGCCAATCAATCGGAAGCATACTCTCGTAGTTGAGGGCATCGACCCTCTTCTCGTACTCGGCGATCGTGGCCAGAATCTCGTTGCACGACTCTTCCACCAGTTCCCTGCATCACTCATCATTCCTCGTCCGCTCTCTATCCATCTCACTTCATTGCTTCTCTTGCAGAGCGCTGTTCATCAGTTCCTGAATATTGTCCGCGGAACAGTCTCCTATCAGTCGATATCGGTTTTTTTTGTGTCTCGTCACTATACAGTGAAATCACGTTTTACAAATCGCGCGCTTCTTCAAATATCGGTTGTCATGGATACGCTAATTAAAACAACACTCCTTATTGTTGCTGCTTATTCGACAGAGATCGATGATCGATTACATCAATATTGGGGAGCCTCACAGTGGTGAATTGTGAGATTTGAAAGACGGCTTTCTGATTGGCCAGTGATTAGGGATTCGATTTATTTGATTTGATTTATGATTAATTTCGAGTTGTTTTAATGGATTGTTTTTTAAAAATATTATTCGGCGCAAAAAATTGGTAAATAAAAGCGAAAGTAGCCATTGTAAAATTGGAAATAAATAATTGGTGCATTTGGAGTTTTTTCTGTCATTGATCATTTCAAACGAAAGTGATTTCTTATGTCGACAAATTTAGAGAAACGTAGTTCGGGTGGCTATGTGTTTGAGGTTGGAATCGAAGATAACAGTTGCAAGTCGCCATCGTCTGGAAATCCGAAACATGTTTTCGATAGAGTTCTTCCCGATCAAATCGATATGGAACATCCTTATGTTAAAATACCGCGAGGGGTTTCCCGTGATGGTTCTCGTCGTAAGGATAATAAACATTTGGGCTCTAATAACAACAATGATAATGATAGTGATAATAAAAGATGGGGATCTTATAACAACGATAACGATGAGAATAATAAAAAATGGGACTCTAATGATGGGACCCTCAGAGGAATGATAGTCAGATTGAGAGTCGGAGCTTCCCTCCCGGTGAGACTAAGCATTTAAGCCCCCCGCGTCCCGCAGTCCACCCACCCATCACCAACACGCCGCAGCCACCACGCTGCGCCCGCTCTCGCACCAACAGTTCCTATCGTGACACCTAGTTCCTCCGCAAGCTCTCGAACTGTTGTGCGTGGATTTACTTCTACTAGAGCCTTCAAATTTTCATTTTCAATTGCAGGTTTCCGTCCACGGTCATCACCATATTTGAGGGTTTCATCTCCTTCGTTGTACCATATGTTCGTTTGTCGTTCCATCGCCCAACAATTAAAAAGAGAGGTGCAGCCAATATTGGACGTCGAATTCACGTTCAAGAGTGTGGCCAAAAAAGATATCGTCTCATCACATCATCAAGAAGTGATTGCGACAACCAACAGTAAATTTCGATGTGTTGGTTGCAATCGACTTGGTCACACGCAGAAGACGTGTAGAGTTAAATGCTTTAAATGCGGAGAAGTCGGACATATAAAAGCAAACTGTAACATGTCGGGAAACGACAGAGGGGAGGAGGTCCCGGGTCCAACCTCTCTCCAGTGAATGGTGTAGGACCAAATGTCACAGTAAGAGGTGGTGGTGGTATAACTAGCGGCAAAAGTTACGCCTATAAAAAGACACAACGCCCCGAAGACAACTGTGTCAACAATGCGACCGTGAATCGCCTCAAAAATTCTCAATCGCCATTAATTTATTCCTGTTCAGCTGTTATTTCGAATTTATTGCTTCGTCAAGTGCTAATCGACGGGGAAATGATGAAGGTGATGATCGACACGGGGAGTAGTACCACTCTTATTAGAAGAGGTTGCACAAAGTCAAGAATCGAAGGAGTAAGAAACATGAACCTGGTAGCGGTCGACGGTAGTCAGGTAAATATCCTGGGTAAAGTGTAACTACATGAGATGTTATTTGACGGTAGGAACCTGGGGCATGATGGAGCAATTGTGGTTGAAAAGCTGCCTGCAGGTGTCGAAATCATAGTGGGAAACGATGTTATTCTCAAACGTGGACTGACAATACGGCTAGACGGTGATGATGTTTGTATAAAATTTGGTAGTAATGGAGCGAAATTGGAAGTTATTACTGCAGCAACTGGAGTGAAAAGTGGAAGACACTTGCAGATAAAAGATGATGATTTTGAAGCTCAGATTTGTCGATGATCATCCGGTTGGGAGAACCTCGTGTGTCAATTATGATGTTCCTGATGAAGATAAAGAGCCGTTTCAAGATGATGTGAATGAGTGGATAAGCGAAGGTGTTCTGATAAAGTTGGATGAAAAGCGAGACGGGAAGATTCGTAACATGATACCTTTGAAGGGAGTGTGGTAAGTCAAAAGCAAAACGACACGAATATCACTGGTATTAGACTACAGGTTACTGAACGAACAAATTCATAGCTATCCGGGCAGCAGTTATGCCAGTTGCCATTCACGATTACGGGAGTGGAGAAAATTGGGACCCAACTGCGCTATAATGGATTTTAAAAAGGGCTTACCTACAAGTAAGGGTGACTCCAGACTTTTGGAAATATCAGGCGGTTATGTGGAATGGCGAATTGTATGTGATGACCAGGTTAGGGTTTTGATCTATCCATTGCGCCAAAAGTCATGTCAAGAATAGTTGAAACGATTATCAAGAAAAGCAAACGATAACTGCTTCTGGGTATATGGATGAAGTGTTCATTGAGAAAGTTCTTGTAATGCAGAGGATGTAGTAGGAATTTTTTGCCGGTTTGGCTTGGAGTCTAAACCCATAGAACGGATTGGCTTGGAAAAAGATGTCAGGGTGCTTTGACTGAATGTAAAAAGCAATTTGCAGTGGAGAAGAGACCAAGAGCTCGTAATTAGGGAGCTTGAGAAAGCAACGAGAAGAGAAGTACATTGAATTTTGGGGGAGTGGATAGGCCATGTACCAGTTGTAGGATGGTTACGAGTTGCTTGTGCCTACGTTCAGAGATTAACCGCAAAATACAAGATAGGGTGGAATGAATTAGTACCAAAAGACATCATAGAGAAAGTTAATAAAATCTGTCAAAGGCTGAGGAGGGATGGAGATCCAGCAACAGGAAAGTGGGTGGTAAATTGTAATAATAATGTTGTCATTTGGGCATATGTAAGTTGTATAGCAATGTGCGTACTATTGTGTGTTAACGGTGATATCGTTGAAGACGCTGCTTAGTTAAGGAAAGAAGACGACACAAGCCATATTATTATGAGTGAACTAGATGCGGCCATAAAGGGGAATAAACTTGGCAATAACCTGTGATTTGCATAATTTCAAGCTGATGACGGATTCAGTAACAGTGTATGGATGGCTCATGGCAGTATTCAAGAATACACACAACCCAAGAACCCGCGCATTATCTCAACATTTGGTACGCCGAAGACTCGATATATCATGAGAAAGTTGAAAGATCAAGAAAAAATATGTGATTTGATCTGGAGATCATGGAGGATTGTAATTTAATGGATGAATTATAATTTGTTTGAATAATATAGTTTTTGTATATCGAAAAAAATCATCTTATTTTACAAGGACCATTCAAAAAACGGCATTATTTTATAAACAACCTAATATAATTAATTTTTAAATCACTATAAGAAAATTTTTAATTTTATGAATGTTAGGCACAAAAAATTTTTCGTCTTCCGATAGATGTTTTGTTAAACCTGAAGCATCTTAGGACAATTATCTATAGCAATCCCTTCTTCATCAAAATTACTTTCACAATTCAATTTGTATATATAATATATATTAAACAAACTAACAATAATGAATAATGATAGTTAAAATAAATAATTAATTAATTTTTAATTTTCTAATGCATCTGTAAAAAATAGGAAAATGTTATTGAATTTATATTTATTTAGAAAGATAAATTGATGGACAACACAAATAAAATACCACCGATTGTGTTATATTTTGAAATAAATTTATCCTGATATATAAATAAATGAATACAGTCATTATTTTTTGATTCTTCAAATAATTGCTATTTTCCGCCACTATAGTCTCTATATCAACACATTAATTAACTTTTCTTATGAACCTCTTTCATGGAATGAAGTTGCTTATTAACTTCTCTCACAATTTTTTTACATAAAATTCTAAATGATTTGCGTCTACGGAAAAATTAATATATTAGAACATTGGCATTCATGATGTTCCACCAATATTTGCATGTGAATAATCACACAAAAAATAGAGAATTCTAAAATAAAGATATTGAAGCAGTTAATAAAGACAACATGTAAACAATCTTGTATCTCGTCGACGAAGAGTTAAAGAATGTGAAGATTATTATTTCAAAGTGAAATTGTACTAAATATTTTTATCATCAACTAATTTTTACCATATCAAACTGCAATTAACATTCCGATTTTACAATAAATAGAATTTAATATCTAATTATTTAAGATATTAAGTTTCAGTAGATGAATTTTTCCATTTTAATAACAATCTTATCAGTTATTATCTATCCTAATAACGGCCCATTTTGTTTACTTATAACATGTCGATGCCGTAAGACATTGATGGTTTATATCATTGTGTTACGTGCATCAAGTGGGAGGCAGCTTCCAACGCCTGAAAGTATTGTGCACGTACATATCATGAGGTAATAATGACATAAAATGGACAATTCTAAGCAGCTGAGTTACGCGGCCGATTATATATTATTTATTTATCCTGTGTTTCCCTGCAAATGTGTGCACCGCCAAGTGATCGGTTCACGGTGCAAATGTTTGCCTGTCGCAGCTTCAATACATAATAAGAACATCTTGAAATAAAAATTAGATGCCAACTGTGATTACGTCACGATAACAAATTAATAATCCCAAAACAACAACAAAATAGCCTATTTTACTTAAAGATTTATGAGTTTAAATTATCGTATATAATTACCATAAGGACAAACACAAAATGGTAATAAGACATAAAAGTTAATCTTATGAAGACTTCAGAAAATTCTATAATATACAAAAAAATATTTAATAATAAAAATTTGAATTATTTTTTTTAAGTTGTAAGAAGTGAGTAGGACGAAAATTATATATTTAAAATGGAGTTGACGTTATCTGTTGGAGTGAGGATTGACTTCTGGATTTCAAATAACATTCAGCTAGCTCGCTTCATTGAATCTGCTGTTGTGTGGCGGTTTGTGCACGATAGAAATGGAAGAAATGTGTACTTTCTGTGTTGTAAATTTATGCATGAATGGAAATAAGTGAAGAAAATAGGCAGATCTGAATGTGTGACCCCATGGTACATAATGTATAAAGTTTCTATTAGTTATATCAAGTGAAAAGTGGTTAAATAATTTGTCATTTTTGACAGAAGCGCCCTACATACATTTTCATAACTTATTTGATAATTTTAATGCTGATTTTAAAACAAAATTAAAAAATATAATACTGGATTATATATATTATAAATACTTTTTCTTGACTTTGGTTTATTATGTTAAATGAGGAATATTAAACTGAATTATATAGAAAAGCAACAAATACATGTCTCTATGCCACACCAAAGAGTTTTTGTAAAAATAAATATAGAAATAAATGTACTAATGTTGAGATGTTTTCAATCACATCAAAAAAGCAAAGTTTTCTGTCAATTAAATTCTATATCGTTTATGGATTGAAAGCTAATCTGGTATATAAATTTAATTGTCACGGGTGTTGAAACTCATACATTAGAGAGAATAACAGCGAGAAGCAAAAAGAATATCATCAAAAGTATATTATGGCAATGAAAATTGGCGAACTACTGATGGTCAAAATTAGAAGACTTAAACAATTTTTGCACTCGACTCACACTGAGCATCAGTAGAACAGGAAAAGTAAGAATTGACTGAATAACAATTGGATTGAATTATCCGATGGACTTTATTGCCAAAAGGTGTCTTTCGTTCCACGGCTTCTTGGCTTTTGGCAATGGTTCAAAGATCAGCGAGAGTCATGGATTCATCCATGACAGGATCAAAAAATAGCGGAAGAAAGAGACATGTAACAGAATGTCTACGAATCAAAACGAAATGGTTATTTGGAGAAACCGCTTCAAATAATAGCTTATTTGGTTTAATTATGTATGGCAACGCTTATCTCCGAATTAAAGACAGGATTTATTCGCTGATATGCAATAAATGCATACTAAGAAAGTCTTCAAAGAATCTGCCAAATTTTATCAGACCTAGATCAAGGCTATTTCCTTGTTTGAAACAGAGCTGTTTCAAAGAATTCGCTGAACAAAAGGAACTCAACCGACACGTGAAGAAGAACCCAAAATCAACCGAGCCGAGCAAAAATTTACAATGTCATACAAGACAGATGACAGGAGAGCATACCACCTAAGAAACGGCTAAAAACTAGAAGAAAATAAGATCTCGACAGAAGCACAAATACCAAGAGAATCAAGCTACTAAGAAGAAACGAGAAACACCAGGAAAACCGATTTCCGACAATCTACGACTAACAAAGCATCCAAATTTTACTGAGACAGGAACGTTTGAGATAAATACTGAAACGAACTTTGGGTTCTGAATTACAGAAATATACACAAGAGAAATATTCAGATGTCCGTTTCCAGGCTGTGTAAAGTCAATGAACACATCCAAAGGTAAGGTCAGTCATAGATATAAAGTAAATGATAAGTCGTTTTTGATAGGTATGCCTAAGAAAGCTCGGAGGCAAACGCCTGACATCCCGTAGGAGGCCTATTGAGGGGCTGAAAGACTCTTTAGTTTTGGTGGACCTTTTTAAGAACCTGAATCTTAATATCATAATAGAGTTGGGAGGCCCACATTAGAGAGACAAAACTTCATTTCAAAATCTAGATTAGTGAACATTCACTATCAAGTCGATCAGGAAAGATCGATTGCGTCGAAAGATCTGGTTGCGCTATAGGATCAATTTTCTGTTCTACAAAAGAGATTCGATTCACATTACAAGTGACAATCCTGTGAATATCTAATAATAATACACTACAAACAGTTATTAATTAACCTTCAATATTGGCAGAGTAAAGCTATCTCAATACTTAAAATCTTTAATTATATATATATATATATATATATGAAAATCAACGTTGAACATATATCAATCACAATCTTCAACAATTTTACTTGTGTTGTATTTTTTTTGTTTTTCTAAATAAATTATTTAATTTTGATCACATAAGAAAAATAATATTAAAGTTCAATTTTATTGAATAATATTAAGTTTTATTTTATACTAAAATATTTAATATTGAGGCTGTTTTACTTTTTCCATTTAGGGTGTTAATCATTGGGTAGTTAGTTGTCTTATTAGTAATGATTCACAATACAACCTATCATAATTTAAATCAAAATAATTCTGAAGAACAGAACATTCATGTTTTGTAATTGATGAAGTTCTATCTTCATAACATTTGTTGTAATCAAGAACCTTACTCGATCTACTCGACTTTGAGTGTTTACTAGTTCGTGTTTTACCTTATTTATTTATCTCTCATTGTGGGCCTCCCATCTCTTTCGAATGGTATTGAGCCTCTTTATAGGGTCTACCCAAACTAAAGAATCACTAGCAGCCCCCCGAGAGGCCTTCTACGGAGTCGGATAGTTTCGGTCTCCGAGATCTTTTTGGTTTCCCTGTGAGAAACGACTAGCCATGGTTCTGCATACCTTTGGTTGAATTCATGGACTTCGTACAGCCGCGAAAGGGACATCTGAACTCTCCCCTTGCATTTAGATCTGCAATCCTAAAAGTCAGATGTGTTTCTTCAGTATCTATCGCTTCCTCCACCGCCGTTGAGATAGTCGGGGGGTCCATCACGGATTGAATCTGGTCGACTGGAATGTAGAGGTTTTCTACGACTTTTTTCTGTGCTATTTTTTGTACTGGTTTCCGCTGGTGTCATTGTCGGTTCTCCAATTTCTTCTGTCTCCTCCAATTTATGATCCCGGTAGTGGTGTCTGGTCAGCCACCCCTTCGTTTTGTACGACTTTTTGCATAATGTACATGGGAATGGAAATTGCTGTTGTTATGTCTCATTGGGCTGATCAGGATTAGCGAAGTGGACACCGCGTAGTCC
>MQRK01233514.1:0-12935 GCA_001938485.1 Girardia tigrina | reverse complement strand
GGTAATTCAAAAAGTTGTCGATAAATAAATTATTTGGATCCAAGCTTATCTCTTTTGTTATTTGAATGTCTGAAGAAACAGGAGACATTTATGCGACCAATGTCGTTCCTAACAATAATTATGTTTAAAAAGTCCTTTTAAGTTTTGAGATATCGATCAGCAAAATGAAAATTAACCAATTTCTCATAAATCTATCTAAAATCAATTTTTGACGTTTTTGAGAAAATACTCATTTAAAACATATAAGCAACAAATGTTCATCTTTATTGACAAATCAAGAAACAAATGTTTCAAACTTATAACAAAAAAGTTATTAGTTATTACTATTTAATAAATAATGAGCGTCCTAACCGTAACCTTTTAACCTTTATCTAAACCTTACATCTAACCCTTCCCTTTACATAACTAAAAACATATGATTTTAAAAGAAGGTATACTCATTTTATTGAATCTACAACCTGTAAAGGATAAGTGGCAAAATGAAGGCAAATAAGAAATACCACTTTTAATTCCAAATAAAATTAAACTAACAATAAAAAACAAACAGAAAAAAATGCTTCAATAAAAATCGTTATTTAATGTTGCTTGAAATATTTTGCAGTAAAAAAGCGAAGTTTTAATCAAAACAGAATGTTGCAATTACTTTTTCTTTGCCGATATTTTCCTTTGCCACATTTAATACTTCTTTCACAAACCTCATTAAATTCAGTTTTGAAGAAACGAATTTTTGAGATGAATTCTTTTAAAAAAATTTCCTTTTATTAAGCAAAATCAAAACAAATTTTTGTTTTGCTTTTTACAAATTATATCAAACGTGTAAATTCGTAAATTATTCGTGTTTATATTTCCAATGAAGTGTGAATATAAAATATAAATAAATGAGAAATAAAAATATAAAGATAATATAAGTAAATAAATAAAATATAAAAAAAATATCTGTTAATGCTTTCTAACACAATATAGACTTAGTGAGGGAAGGGGGGATGAAAAGATAGACGAGGAATTATTCGAGAAGATTAAATGGGTTTTAAATACAGTGAGGGAGAGTGATCCTGGCAGAGGTTTATGGGCCATTGATGACTGCAGGGAAGTTATTATATGGTGCGACGCAAGTTCAATAGCCATTGGTGCGGCGTTAGAAGTCAAAGGGAACATAATCGAGGACGCATCATTGTTGAGAAAAACTGATGATTCTAAACATATTAATGTAGCAGAACTAGAAGCAGTTGTAAAGGGTTTAAACTTATGTGTGAAATGGGGTTTAAGGAGAGTGATAGTAAAATCGAATAATAAGTCAGTAGTTTCGTGGGTAACCACAACAATCTCAGATCGCGAAAAATTAAATACCAAGGCTTCATTTGAGCTTTTAATAAAACGAAGACTGTCGATGATCAAGGAGCTGTGTCAGGAGTATGAGATCGAGTTTGTTAATAGTGAAGCTAACAAGGCAGTTGACAAGAATCCCAAAACAATTAAAAAGAAGCATTTGTTTTTATCGGTTATGGACGATCTACTCAAGCTGAAGCAACTTCATGATAAGTGTAATTTAGACGCAAACAGAATGCGATATTTATGTGCGAAGCAAGGAATCGGTGTGTCAAACGCGGATATCAAGGATCTGATTTCAAGATGTCAAGAATGTCAATCCATCGATCCGGCACCCGTAAATTGGAAAACTGGTAGGCTGAGCGTCAACGAAAACTGGACAAGACTTGCTGCGGATGTTACAAAGTACAATCAACAAAAATTTTTAAGTGTAATCGATTGTGGTCCTTCTCGCTTTGCGATATGGAAATTAATTAAGGCTGAAGACATAAAGTCAATTGTCTCAGAATTCTCAAGTTTGTTCTGTGAACGCGGGTTTCCCAAGGAACTAATTATCGATAATTATACCACATTTCATTCGGTAGAATTCAACAAACTAATGAAAAAATGGAACGTTTGAGTCATGTATCGTGCCATCAATCGACCCAACTGCAACGGAATAATAGAAAGGAATCATAGAACAATCAAAAGAATTGCGTCCAAATCAAATATCAGCATTTTGGAAGCCTTATTGTGGTATAATAACACGCCATCTGAAAGAAAAGAAACACCAAGGTCGGCGCTATATAGCTATTTGCCCATAGGGTTAGATATAATTGGAAGAAGTGAAAAGGAGCCGTTCTGGGGAAATCCAGATTATTTTGAGAATCAATTAATGTGGGTAAAACCGGAAAACAGTACACCATGTACACAGCAATGGACCAAGGGTGTTGTCGTGAAAAGAATAGATCAAAGGAAATATCTAGTAAATTGCAACGGATTTTATGGTCCAAGACATATCTCAGACATTCGACATAGACAGTCTCACTTGGTTGAAAATTCCAAGTCATACTATATGGATATGGAGGAAACTGCATCACTACCAGACAATCAAACACCAGAGGAACAATCATTGAACTGTAGGCCTAGTAGAGAAAGACGAAGACCGCCTCATCTAAATGATTACATTTTGGATTCAGATTCTTCTGTGGACGAATCTGGTGGGAGTGTTGGATATTAGATATTTTAATTATTTGAAATATTTAATATTTACATTTTTTATAAATATTTTGTTTAAATATTATCAATTAAACAATGTTTTGAAAATAAACTTTTCGCGTGTTACAAATTAGTAAAATGAACTATAATTTTTATAAAAAGTTATTTCAATTTAATTAGTAAAAATATTACCTATAAAGCATTATTTTTATGAAACCTTATTTCATTTTAATTAGTAGAAAATTATTTTTAATTTATCTCAAATATAAATATGATTTTTAATTAAAAAATATCAAAAAATTAACGGGTTCACCAAAAAGAACCCCTAACACATTCTACTCACCGGACTTCTCGCTTACAGACTACCATTTTTCAAGCATCTGGACAACTTCATCCATGAAAAATGCTTCAAAAATCAAGACGATTCCAAAGACGCTTTTAACGTTTTCAGCGCATCCAAAACTCTGGCGTTCTGCACTAGGGGCATCAATAAACTTGTTTCTTGTTGGCAAAAAAGTTTTGATTCTGATGGTTTTTATATCGATTAATAAAGTTTATTCCGTGCTGAGTTACATTTGCTTAAAGTGTTGGTTCAAAAACATGCATTGATTTTGCGCAAACATAATAAAAGTTTATTCATTTTATAATTTGTTTTATAAAAAAATATTTAATATATTGATTTTATTGATTATTTAGATATTTATTTTCAAATATATTTCATAGTTTATTAAATAATATCAAAAGACAATAATTGAATAATTAATAAATATTAGCACTATTTTGTCTTTCGCTATTTTGTCAGGCAGATTTAGTAGCGAAACATTTAGTAAATTTTTAGAAACTTTACGTTTATTGTAAAAATAATAAAAAAATGTTTTAAAATTCATTTTGATTATGATAAATAGGAAAATTCGTATATATTTTAAATCTTTATTAAATTAGAAAATATTATACATTTATTTTAAATATTTTTTTTATAAAAATTAAACAAAAAAAATTGAACATGATATCAAAATTTATAAAAGTAACAACACAGAAAAGATGAGAATTTAATAGTTTTATTATTAATACCTCATTTTTTGTTTTGTTGCATAAATTTTATTAAAAATAGAATAATAAATAATAAATAATTTTCTAAAATATAAAAATAAAACTATGAAAAAGAAAAATAAATATCAAATTTTTATCGGCAAAACGTAAAAAGAAATTAAGTTAGATTTTTCTCTCATTATATTTACATATTAATCCGAAAATATAATTGAAAAATATAATTTCAAATGAATGGAAAATGAATGAAAACTCTGTTTGGAAAGAGGGCGAAAGAAAATTGTTTTCGAAATATTTTTTTGAATTTGAAAAACAATTTTTGGCACGTAAATATTTGTTATTTTTATATTAAAATTCTTAAAAAATAGAATAAAATATTTTGAGTTTTACATTATAATTCATTTGTTTTGGTCGTTTATAATAAATTTTAACTTTTAATATTTGAAAAGAAGATTTATGTGCCCTGGAAACACAGTTTCAGGGGGTTATTGATTATTTTATATCCCCAAGCAAATTCACAAGAGAACTAATTCTAAGCTCCATCATTTAAATTAAACAATAATTTATTGGAATATTTTTTTCCATTTACTTAAAATACAAAAAAATGAATTTGATTTATTTATGTTATTTCATTGAAAGTATTCTTTTCAAATTTACATATAAATCCATATGTAATTTATTATTAATTTATATTTCTCAATACCTCAATAAATCACTTTCTCATTTTATTTAGTTTGAAGTATTTTTTATTTATTTAAATTTTCTTTAAATCCATAATTTATAAATGCATCGATAATAAATTATAATTTATTATATTTCATTAAAGAAATATTTATTTACGTTGGAATATGCGTTTGATTTCAATTTTTACATATTTTTTAAAGTTAATAAAATTAATTATTTAAAAAAATATTAGAAATTCTTTATATTTAACATTAATTAATTATAAAAAAATTCAAATTTGAGAATTTAAACCATATTAATTTGAGCTCAAACGTTAAACTCCTGATCTTCTGTAACTTTAACATTCTTTAAAAGGAAAAATTTCTTTAACATAAATACAATCTCTGTTTGGTTTGTTCAATTACCTTATTATGTTCGTCATTAAAGTGTCTTTTTTACACTCTTTAATGTAAAATTTCTCTACTTTATAATATAATTTATTTAATTTTATTATATAAAATGGTAAAATCTTTAAAAATAATATTAAAGTTCATTTAATTTAATTTAATTTAATATTTATTTAGATATTTAATAATAATGCTGCTTTATTTTTCCCATTTGGATAACAATAAATGGGTTGTAGTGTCTTATTATCAATGATTCACAATACGACCTCTCATTTTCTGAAGAATAAAAAATTCATCGTTTGAAATTGATGAAGTTCTTTCTTTGCAACATTTGCTGTGATCAAGAACCTTGCTTGATCTACTCGACTGAGAGTGTTCACTAAGTCGTGTTTTGTATTAATTATTTTTCTCTTCAGTGTATGATTATTTACATTCATGACAATTAATTTTGTACACAAGATTAACTTTCAGTAAATTGTCAATGTAACGTAATTTCTTTTTTTATATGTTATGCAAACGTTTCCTAGGAATATCAAGTGAATCATGCGCACTTGCAAAGGTTGAAGAAAGATTATATATTCTATGAATTGAACTGTTGATCATACTTTCTTTATATATCTCGGTACCAAGTAAAGTTGCTGAAGATGATCAAAGATTGTGATTAAAACATTTCTAAAGTTGATTTAGTAAAAGGTGCTTTAACATATATCTATTTTTTTTAAAATAATTTTATTCAATTAGGAAATTTTGATATTAATATTTAATATGAAAAAATATGTATTTAATATGAAAAATATTTATTTAATAAGAAAATTATGTACTTATTGCGAAAAAATATCAATTTAATATGAAAAATACTTTCAAAATACAAACGTCAGCTTACCACCAAAGCAGAAGTTGTAATAACTATGAATAAAAATTTTACATTTTGAGTCTATTTGCATAATAAATAAAGATTGTTTTCATATTTAATTTACTTTTTTCATATTAAATACACATTTTTCATATTTAACGGATATTCTTCAAAATAAATTGATATTTTTTCATATTAAATAACAAATCTTTCCTTTTAAATTGAGAAATTTTCATTTTAAAATGAAAATTTTTCATATAGTTAGTAAATTCGGAAAAAAAATTAACTAGTTCATAAATTCGACAATCACTGTTTCAGAAAACTGTTGCCGATTTCACGAATTCGGCAACTACACAAATTCGACATCATATATATATATATATATATATATATATATACGTACTTATAAATACTTCGTCTGTCCAGTCTGATTAGCAATAACATAAGCGGCTAAAATTAGATGGATGACTATTGCATTAAATCATGTCAGTTCTTCCAAGTAGTCTTTTCCTTGGTGTATTGGCTCTTCTAGTTGTTCTATATGGTTCCTTTGAATATGTATCATTAACTGCCTCTCCACAGTTAGTAGATTTCCACTCTGTACTATTCTACAAAATCTATCAAAGTCAAACTGATATCTAAATAGCTATTTCAGGTCCACTTTGAGGCATTCTGTCAGGTGTTGCTTCTTTCTTCCATTTACTTTCTTTCCAGCAATTAACTCACACTGACTGATCTGCTTCATTGTCTCTGAATATTCACCCAGCTCTAGTTTGGCATGATATATGAGTCTTCTCTTTTCTAAGATCTCCATTGGATGCGGAATTCTGATATTTATTCGTTCCATTCTGATTTTTTCTGTTTTTAGGACTCCAGTGCGTTCTATTACATAGATTATGTAACGTTGTTCACATGTGGATCTAAAGTTGTTCTCCAGTTTCCACTGCTGTAGTAAACCCCCGGAATACACAGCAAACAATGAATTTCCTTTTGTTTTACAGAGACCATTTATTATTCTTTAACACTTGTTTAATTATTCTCAGCTTCGTTGTTCCTTTATGAACTCTTGACATGATATCTCTTTCAGAGTTTCCTCTACATTCACATACACATATTATTTAAAACACATACTCAATTAGTTAGGTGATTATTATTCACAAAATTGAATGTAATTTATGAAATAATTTTTCTATATCACCAAAATGAATCCGAAATATCCTCCTGGGAAATAATATTGATAAAATCAATGAACCAAAACCACTCGACCCAAACAACTATCGAGTATCAAATTAATTAAATAAAAAGAAGTTAGTATTTAATTATTTATTTAATTTGAATTAATTTTCTGCTTATTTATTTAATTACTTATTTAATTATAAACATGTTATCTCGGCCAATGTTCGATTATATTTTTTACTTTCCGCTCCAATAATAATAATTGTTAAGGTATATTTTAAAATGTATACTTAGTATTTTAATTATATATATTTGTTATTTTAAAGAAACTTTTATAAATCATAACTTGTAAATATTTATGTTAAAAATCTAAAATTATATTATTTTTATATAATAAAGAAGATTAAAAGTAATAAGAAAATGAACAAGAAGAAAAGAAAGAAAGAAAATTATTCATCAGGTTTTTATAATACATAAATAATAATAAATAATAAAAATTAATAAAAATATAAAATTATAATATAAATGGTGAACGAATTTCACCTAAAATTAATTAAGTCGACTTAGGAATTTGCTGTTGTCGACATTGGAATTTAGACCTCCCATAAAGACTGCCATCAGCGGGAATCATCCCGATCAAATAATAGAAAAAAGTGAATTGATCTGCGTGTGAAGTCTTTTGACCTAATTTACAGGCCTGATCACCCCACACGAAGATGGATTTACTATATAAGTAAATGCAATATTTTGATTATACAGTTTCTTTCTTGTTGCTTTATTGGAAATATATATATAGCATAATCAAAAATTTATAAATTCTCTGTTAATACTGAGTAACCGGAAAAGGTTCTCAGCAACTATACAATCGACCAGGAGCCTCAACGTTGTACTAAAACTTTTTCTGTTATTTATTTTGTAAATTTATATAAATATAAATAAAGATTTTATACTATTTGTTTTTCTTATAATAAGAATATATAAATACCAGAAATCCTCAACATAATTATTATTATTATTATTGTTATTTTATAATACGAATAAAAATATTTAGTTCATTAGTGTTCATTTGTAAAAGAAATTCTGTTAAATTTGAATATATTAAATAAAGAAAGTTGTGAAAAGTTATCAGAAGGAAACAGAATCGAATTTGTCAAAATAAAGTCTGCAAAATGTCTAAAATTTACTCTTTTTTTGCAAATCATTTTTCAAAAATTTATATAAATTGTTTGAAATCAATTTTAATTAATAAATAATTTTCATCCTTTGTCTAAAAAGAAAGAAATTTTTTGTAAATATGATAAAAATTTGCTTTATATAGAATCATTTTTTTTAAATTATCTCAAAAAATATTGAAATCAAATTTAATTTTAAAATTTTTTTTTGATTTTTGCTGCTTCGTATATAAAAATAATACAAATAATAATAATATAAAAATTAAATTAAAAATTAACAATCATGATAAATATTAAATAAATTTTTTAATTAAAATTTTTAATTAAATAAAAATACATATAATAATAATTTGGTTCACAGATTTATATCTCGAGCAAAGACCTCTTTGTAAGTACCAGTCATAGACGCAATAATTCATTCGGCCGAGTCGTCGTGCACCAGGGGGGTCAGAGAAATTATTGATTTTAAAAATCACTTTTTCTATTTTTTTGTTTTTGATCATTACTGAGATTTTGTTACTTTGAGAGACAAATTTGTGAATTTTTATACTGAAAAAGAATTTTTTTCTGGTAAGGATATTAGTTTACTTTGCTCGACGGCTTAGCGATTTGGACACTGAAAATGATATGAGCTTTGCTATTACTGTTACGAATACGAATTTTTATCAAAAGGCAAGCTTTTGTTGTACACTATTTGGTCGATTGTCAAATTTAAGATTGAATGATGATTTTCATTACGAACTGAATTTTGATTTGGAATGATTTGAAATCTTTTAATTATCGACAATTTGTATTTTGAACTATACGTGCCAAGTGCTGAAGAATAGGGCGAATCAAGCACCAAGTTGCATCTATTTACCTGATTTGTCTCGGATATTACCATAACCGACGCAATGGTCGGTTCATTCGATCGCCGGACTGATCACTCCATGATAAACATTTGGATCGACAATTGGCTCTGCTGACAATGGAACTTGGCGTTCTTGACGCATTGGTCGTGGCACACGATCTGGCAGTTGATTCACGAATTGACCGAGCCCATCGCGATCAGCGCTTGATTGCACGCGTCGCAAAACGTCAATTTATTATCGGTGACGCGATTGATGAAGTGATGTCCATCGGGTCGGAATTTGTGGATGAACAAAACAAAAATTTGTTGAACAAATGCTGATATCACAGTTAAGTCTGTTACTAAACATTTGTCGGGTGAACTCGCAATGCAAGTGGTTTAGGTGCCGGTAATTTGATGGAAATTCGTCGGAGAGAGTGCCATATGAGACGAATTTCCAGTTTCGACTAAACCAGAAAACCCGAACAGAAAAGAATAGTGATCCAGTCGGATGTGTCACACACTAACAATGGGAAATCTGCTTCTAGATTTTTCCAATGCAAGAAATATCAGTGGATTCCGACTTGTCCAAAATACTTAGGCATTGAACCGGAACAATAAAATTATATTACTTCGACATATGATGTCACATTATGTTTGGTGAACGGCAATTGTCAATTACTTCTTTCGACTTTACCGATGAGATGGCGGTATTTGACTGAGATTGTCACTCTTATTGTCTCGTGTGTAACGCTGGATATTACAAAGGTGGTGAAACGTAAATTTCAAATATCCAACGCGGTAAATTCGACATTATCTGCAAATAAGGGCTTAATTTAAGAAGATATTTGAGGAGATCCAACAATCTGATTATTATTTTCATATTTTTCAATTAATTTCAATGGCAATCGGGTTAATAAAATAAAAAACAGCCATTTTCCAAATATTTATTTATCAAAATTAGTTTTGCCATATTGGCATCTTCAGATGACTAATTGAAATTTCAGATTTAAGTCCTTTTTATATAGAGGTAGACTGTTACGCAATACTCAATTTAAGGCTTTTTTATTTACTTTAATTTAAAAAATTAACAAGAAAAAAATTCTATAAAATCAATGTTCGAAATTTTGTTTTTATTTAAAAAAAACACAAAAAGAAAAAATAACTACATCATTTTTTTATTTTTAATTTAGAAGAAACAAAAGACAAAAGAAAATTAAGAATTAAAATATTTTAATATAATTTGAGGAATCACTTTGAACATTTAAGCATGGTTTATATTAACAATGCGTCAGTGATTATCCTCTTCTTATAATTGTCAAAATTTTTACATAAAACTTTAAATTATATATCCCTTATATGTATATATATACTATATATCGATGTATATAGTAGTAGCTGTGCTACTACAATGATCAAACATCAAAATAAAATTTTTAATCACACCTTAATTAATGTAATCATATTTCAGCTATAAAATCTGTACTTTCAGTTTTTTTTATAAATAATCCTTTTTATTTCTTGGTTGAGGATAAAGTAAAAATGATCATAAAGAAATTTATAATCTTTTTTCCTGTACTCTTATCAAAATTGATCACTTTTAATCTTCTTATAAGCTTTAAATGCGGAAAAAACAGAAAAAACATCGTTTTGGGATGAATTAATCTCTTTATAGACCCACTGAAATGTGTGGAAATGTTAATTTTCATGAATAAATTACAAGAAACGAAATATTATAAAACAGTGAAGGAAATCTTTTTATTTTTTTAAATATTATTGTCTTACAAATTATAATAAATAAACGCATACAAATACATTTTACATTAGAAATGTGTGGGATGTTACATATTTAGATGAATAAAATCGAATTAAAATATTTTTGTTTAACATAATAATTATTTTTGTTTATCAATTTTTACCTACTTTTTTGTCGAGATCTCTGTAAGCGGATTCAGGAAAAATGTTAAATTCAATATATGGATCAAAATACTTTAGCACATTATATATCTAGGTAATGCATTTTACCAATTACAGCGGCATTTTCAATCAAGTCAGGTCGAAAATGCTTCACCAGAATTGTGTTTGTACATCGGCAGTCCCCGGTATATTCCAGATAATTTTGAGTCAGAACCTGATGTCAAAGTACTGTCCACAATTGAGACTATTGGTTTGGTACGATATATGAGTAATTACAGAGACTTTAGAGGAACATTATGAAGTTCTAGGAAGAGTTATTCAAAGAAGTGGTTATGCTGAATTAAGACTAAACCCTGAAAAATGTAAGTTACAGAGGAAAGTTTAAGAATTGTTCTAAAAAATTCGGAAATAGAACAGGTCGCAGTGAAAAAAAGATGATAAACACATTTACCAGGTCCAAATGCATAAATCCATTAGTAAATTTCTAGTTATTTGCAATTACTATAGTATATTTATAAAAGACTGGAACAAGAAATTCAGATCGTTAGAAATTATTTGTGGAAATTACCTTCATAACTGATCTGAATGGATACTTGCAAAACTACATTCGAAGATATGGTTAAAGCACTCATTAAATAACTAATCGCCCCATCTCCCAAATCTTAGAAAAGATTTTTTCTTGGATACGGACTCCAGCTTCAGGACCATTGGAACATTATTGTCTCAGAGGAATGATGCAGAACAAGAACAAGTTATGGATTTCAACTTATACGCTATGAATAGATAGGAGAAGGATTACTGCATCACCTTATTTCAAGCATTTCAAACATTTTTATAGAGTAAAAGATTCCCATTGAGAACGAACCACAAGGCTCCAACATTTATAATAAAAACGAAAACAAAACAGTTACAGTATAGTTTCAAAAGTTTCCCAATTATTGCTGTAGTTGAAGTATTAACATGGAATTCAGGAAATGAATATTACATGCTAATACGGATATGCTTGAATGGCATGCAAAAATGTTTGTATGCGTAGTGTTTGATGGTGATTGAAGAGGCTAAGCGCGATTATTAAATAAAACAAGGATTTTATCAATATCCCCAACAAAAAGCAATACTGGAATAGCAAAAAAATAAGAGAGTACAAAAATTCTGCAAATGTAAGGTCAATGAAGGAACAGTACAGACTATGGATGGTATAATATGGATACCACAAAATAGGAGCATCGAACGTCAGATCTAAAAAAATATATATAAATAATGTACTACCAATTATGATACACCGATAAAATAATTATAGGAAGGAAAACTGTAGGGAAATGTGGTATGTGCCAGTAAGCGAACACTTTGACTACTAAGATAAAAGAGATAACAATGAAAATCCGTGCGAATAGGCCTTTTGAGAAAATTTACCTATATATTTGCGGTCTTTGGGCAGAAACTTTACATAATTACGATCATCGACCAAAGTTGAAATGGCACCGTTTGCAAAACAAAATGACAACACAATAACATACACAATCAAAAAGAAGATTTACGCAATTTTAAGATTTGCATTTCCCAAAAAAATTTATGCTGATGGCGGAAAGAGCTGTAAAAAAATGAAAACTGGAGATCTCGTAAAGATGTAGGAGCTACTTTCAAATCATCAAACCCATACAATGGCATGATTGAAAGGAAGCTTCAGACAATAAAAGAATATATTAACGTGACATTTAACGATAGGAATAATACAAATCGGGAAAGTTTACTACAAGATAAAGAATTCACCCTTAATACAACTGTACAAAAGTTGTTAGAGTAATTTCAGCAGAGAAATAGTTCAGGACATTAAACAGGTGCAGATGGTTTGAAGATAACAAAAGAATTAGGAAATACATAATAAAAAATAAAAGACAGGCAACAAGATAAAAGAGATGTAACAAAGCGAAGGTTTAAGATAGGGGGTGACATGTGGATTATAAAAGAGATTCGAAATAAAGATAAGGATAAATACGAAGATACCTTTAAAAATAATCAATTAAAAATCATTGTAGAATTTATTTTCAAGAATGACGAATGAGGACAGTGAAGAATTGTTGCGTAATGTTGAGAAAATTAAAATTTGTAAAAAAGGAGGATGTAAAGAATATTAAGTTATTTTAAGATATTTTATTTTGATTAGTATAATAACGATAATTGTACATCATTCAAGCGCTTTGTTTAAATATTCTCAAAATAAATTATCATGCCAAAAAAATTTTTGGTGCACAAGCTTTTATAATTTGTTAAATGTTTGCGGATCTGTATGTATTTCACCCACTTCCCATATTAAAAGACCTGATTGCAGTGATTTGTATGGATATGAA
>MQRK01233509.1:2392-15482 GCA_001938485.1 Girardia tigrina | reverse complement strand
TTCAAAAAATCAAAGAATCAGGTTTGAGGATAAATCCAGAGAAATGTCAATTTCTAGTAGAAAAGTCCAAGTTTTTGGGCTACGTAATAAGTAAAGATGGTATAGAAACTGATAAAACAAAGATTGATGTGATTAACAAATTTCAAAACCCATCATGTATTAGACATTTAATGAGTTTCTTGGGTTTGACAAATTATTACAGAAAATTCATAAAATATTATGCAAGATATTCGAAAGTTTTAGAAGGCCTGTGTGGCATAAACAAGGATAAGAAAATAATATGGACAAAAGAATATGACGAAGCTTTTCAGAGATTAAAAGAAAGAATGGTTCAAACTCCAATCTTGGCGTATCCGGACTTCGATAAAGAAATTATATTGGACACAGATGCAAGTTTCGATACGATGGGAGCAGTACTGTCACAAAAAGACTCGAGTGGAAGAGTCTTAGCATATGGTTCTCATAAGATGAATATACATGAACTTGGTTATTGCATTATCAGAAAACCATTACTAGCGATATATTATTTCACTCAGCATTTTAAGCATTTCTTATATGGGAAAAGATTCTTGTTGCGAATAGACCACAAAGCTATTACGTTTATGATGACCACAAAGAACCCAATAACACCGCAATTTCAAACATGGATAATTTTTCTCTGCGGTCTTGATATGAGAATGGAATACAGGAAAGGTGAAAGACATTCAAATGCAGATGCTATGTCGAGAAACTCTTGCGAATTATGTAGTCAATGCCAAAGAACACATGAAGAAGCGAAGAAAGGAAAGATTAAAACTCGAATTCTAGCGTTACATGAAGAACCAAATAATTTCAAATGACAGAATGACAATGAAGAAATCGAACAAATTAAGAAAGATTTGAAATAAGGAAGAACAAATAAATGGAAACTGAAAGATGACATTGTAGCAACGGAAAATAATAAGTACTGGATCCCGAGAACAAATAGAACCGATTTTATTGAAGATATGCATAAGATGTTATGTCATGCTGGGAGTAAAAAGGTTTTTAACTACTTCAGAGATGATTTTGATAGGGAAAATATGACAGAAAAGATAAAAAATTTGCTCAAAGTTGCATAAATTGTCAAAAGCGAAAAACACTAACTGCAAAAACAAAAGAAAGACATATAAAGCAATTTGCAGATGAACCTTTTCAGAAGATATATATTGACTTTTGTGGACCATTCAAGAGAAATGTTAATGGATACCAGTATATTTTGGCGATAATTGATCAATTTAGCCAATATATTAGCCTAAATGCAGTTGCTCACCAAGACGAGAGAACACAACAGAAAATATTGCTGGATAGATGGATATATAAATATGGACCACCTAAAGAAATCCATGTGGATAGAATCAAAACATTTGAATCAGAACTATTTAAAGAAACACTGAAGAAGTTTAAGATAGAAGTATTTTATTCAAGCCCGTATCACCACAATACCAATGGAATTATATAACAACAATTTAGAACAATTAGAGATGCTCTTAATATCAGAATAAAGGATGGAACGCATAGAGATTGGACGGAAGTATTGTCAGAAATAGAATTTATGATGAATAGTACCATTCAAGTTACGACAGTTATCTCACCAGCAGAAATAATATATGGAAGGAAATTAAGACATTGATGGAAAAATAAAGAAGATAAAGGAAACCAAATTGGAGAAGAAGTAAAAGCTCCAGAAACGAGAAGAATTTTCAAAGTTGGAGACCAGGTGTTGATAAAGAAAGAAAATGCATCAAAAGAAGACGACCGATATATTTACCCTGCAATGATTATAAGACGGAGACATGAAAGAAGTTATGAATTGCTACTCGGCAGTGGTAAAATATTAATAGGAAATGTAGAATGGCTAAAGCCATTTAAATCGAGGGGGATGTGAGGGATACTTTGGAATGTTGTAAGTTTGTTGTTTGTATGCTGTTTAGATTTGTGACTCTCCTACTCAGATGTGATTGATATGTTTATTGATTGATTATTTGAATCTAATGAAATTAATTTAATGATATTAATTTTAAGTACTAATTAATTAAAGTTTGATAATTATGAATTTTAATAATATTTTCAGTAAATGATTTTAACTTATTAAATGTAATATATTTTAAAAATTAATGTTTATTTAAAAAATTATGTAATGATTTTTATCCAATAAAAATTATGAGAAATTAAAATTTATTATTAAACTTTCCAATTCATTGTTTTTTTAGATTTTAATATATTAACAAAAACTATATCAATCAAAGAAAGATGACAAATGAAAATTGTTGTGAAGAAACTGTTTGTGTTGTCAATAAATGTTTGCATTCAAATTGTGATGCTGTTAATAAGGCTGATTTCGAGATGGGGTTGTGTGACGCAAATATCTCTTATCAAAAAAACGATCATTATTACCGACAGTAGGTTGTGATCTGTCTGGAATTCGGGACGGCTGTCGTACAGAATGACTGGGCTGTGTAAACTGACGCGCATACTCTGGTTTGGTATTTCTGGATACCATATCGGCACACTTGGGTTTGACCGCATTGATCTCTTGACGCACTGTCAATTTTTCCAAATTGCTAACCAGTTCTCAGCGCTTGTTATGACTTAATGAAGGATCCAATGCAAAAGACTATCTCAATTTGTCACATTTTAGTCCCTGAAATACAAATAATCGAGTCATTTCTTCTGCGGATAACTTTAGATTGAAAATGTCATCCACCATTTTCCGAACTCTAATCTCAAAACTTCGGTACTTCTCGTCAGCTCTTTGTTGAACGGATGACAAATCTTTCATTTTGTCACAAACTATCCGCACGTCAGCAAATGTTTCAGAAAACCATTTTTTTACTTCATCATTGGCAATACTATCTCTGTGGCTACTGAATTCTTGCCATAACTGCTTGGCATCCCCTCTCAGTAACATATCAAATGCAAAATTCAATTCCATGTGGTTGAAAATTGCAAAATCCTTGGTCGTTTGAATCCAATCTTCAGCTTTATCGGATATTCCATCAAAAAAACCAACAACTCTTGTGTCTTCTGCGGAAAATTGGAAAATATTTTCTGTTGTTCTTCTTGCTTCGCTCTGGTAACTGCATTTATTTCGGCGTGGTCGCCAGTAAGAAAATCAGTCATCTGCAATAAAATTTATTAAATAATTCAAAAATGTGACAAGCAATTACATAATCAAATAATTATTAAAACAACGTTTTATCTAACTCTCTACAATAGCATTTTTCATTCCGTTTTCATAATAGTTTTAAAAATTACTTTTAGATTTAATAAAATAATGGTTTGAAAATAGAATTTCAAATCGCAACTTCGTTTAATTTAACAACTCTTAAATTACCCCTTTTTTACATAAAAATAAAATTATATTTCCATTAATAATTACGTTTTTTAAAATAAAATTAAAATCACATTTTCATTTAAGTCGATTTCATTGTTTTACAATTATATTTTGATTACAATTACAATTTTCAAAAAAGTGAAATGATAATTACATTTTTAATTTACTTCGATTTAATCGTGTAAAATAAAGTTACAAAAAATAGTTTAGTTTATTTTCATTTCGCATAAAAAATATTAAATTTTATATTACTTTTGATTTTATTTCAATTAAATATTTTCATCAAAATTGAAAATAAATTTTTACTTTATAATAAATCTTTGCATAAATATTTTAATAAACCTACCGTAAAATTTATTTTATTTCTTATATAAATTCATTTTTACATTAAATTTCTGAAAATCTTATTTTAACATATGGATAACAATATTTTACGGAATGTAATTGTTTAATTATTAATTTGATAAGATGATAAATTCAAAAATTTTATGAACTCAACAACGCTCCCAACAATAATAATTTATTATTTTACCCATTCTTTTATTTATTTTATCATTTTGAAAATTTTTCAAATAATATCTAACACTAATGCATTTAAACTTATATACATATCAAAGTAGATAAACAAAGTATAAAGCTCAAAAACCGCCATTATTTTTCGACCAACCTAATATATCCAAAAAATGTTTGGTTGTTTGTCGGTCAGGCTTGATAACTTACTTAAAATTGTAAGTAGATAATTATTACATACAAAATTAAAAAAAATAAATTAGAAAAATTTGATTTGAAATTCATATCTTGATAAAAATATATAAGATATTTTGTGCCCAATTAATGAGGGCTTCTTAAAACAAAGATCAATTTTTTAATTAATTTTTTAATATAATTAAATTGGATTTTTTTAAATGACTTTTAGCTCAACGAATTTTTTCTTTTCAGTTTCTTTTAAAATTTTTTATGCTTAACTAAAAAATAAAATATAAATAGAATGCAGAAAAAGAAAAAAACACACATACACATAAATTTACACATCAAAAATAAAACCTACCATCACCCAAAAATTTAGACAGATGATTCTAAAAGAAAATATAAATAAATTATATGTTATTGGATATACTTAAAATATTACAATATTTTCATAGTGCAGGTTTATACAATAACTAATAAGGCATAATATACTGTACATAGTTTCAGAACTGTCTCTCTTAATGTGAACTAAAGCCTTCTTTAGAATAGGAAATACATTTTTTAAAAAGAACAGGTTTTATTCTTACAATCTGACCAATGATAAAGAACCTTACTCGATTGACTCGAGGGTATATCTTCATCAATAATGGTTTCTGATGACGATTTGTCTCTCCAATGTAGAAATCAATCTCTTTCAAGTATATTGATCCGAAACCTCTATAGATGGTTTATTAATACTAAAATACTCTAGTAGCTCTCTGATAGACCTCCAAAAAGGTCTTCAGTTTTTTGCTTACAAGCTATCGTCGAAGTATAAGTTTTTACAAATGTGACAATTAAATTTATAAACCAGATTATCTTACAAACCAGAAATGATTTTTTACTTATTTGGAAGCTTTGAGCATGAAATGTCATTGAAACCATTTTGACTCTACCTAAAATGCCTGCCAAAAGTGTCAAATCAAATAATGAAAGAAAACAATTACACAGTTTCCAAAAAAACAATTTTTTTCCACGGTAAAGGGGTTAAGATCAAATGAAAAATATCAGAATATTTGAATTAACAGGAATCTTGAGCATAACACAAAGCAAAGAAAAACAAATAAAACGAAGCAACGCATGTCAAATTATGTGAGGACTGTTAATATTTTGTGTTTGAAAATTGATAAAGAAGCAGTTTTTGGTTGTGAGAATATGGATTGCGTTGCAAATGATTATTGTAATAGAGAAAGGGTCAACCGATTAAAAATTGCGGAGAAGAATTTTTAGGTATCGAATGACCGGTGTTGCAGGCTGAAATGGAAATGGCCAATAGGGGAGGAACCCTAATTTGATTATCGTGTGGTAGTTATAATGTTAGTAAATTTTTGAAAGACAAGTTTGAGAAGGTAATGGAACAGTGGGTTGAGAATGGATTTTTAATATTGTATGATGAACATAGATTCGGGCTTCCTTAGTGCACTATTCCAATTTTTCCGGTCGTTCAAGTAAATAAAGGCAATGAAAGGTTTTGGGTTCCTGTGATCTTTGGAGGATACGTTTTTCGGGACGTTTGGCTCGGAAATCCCAAAAATATAATATTCATCGTAGAGGCGATGTTCTTAGAACGGATATCTAATGACAACACGATTGCCCACTCATTCATCCGCTCGGACGCTAAATAGTATCTTCCATCGGAGTCGGCGGAAGTATCCATCGGTTCACATTCCGCGGCAGATGCCTGTTCGTGAAAGCAAGAAGAACATTCAAAATGTATAAAAATCAAACCGTGATGGGATGAAAAAATCTTTGAAATCAGGGAACGGCCATCACGTCTAATTGACCGCAGCGCAAACGATGTGGTGAGAGAATCACAAAACACCGGGGAATGAATAATAGGTCCAAATGAATCACTAAGCGAAAAAAACAATCCACAAAATATATTTTCACAGACATCGATGTTTTATTCAATACAAACATGAGACTCGTAGAAGTTGATTTCCGGTTGAATAAAATATTCTTCATTATAAATTATTTTTTAAATGTATGAGTTCCCTTAACAATGCTAACGGGGAAATGTTATGTACAAGGGATGATACTTTTCATTTCATGGAATCGTAAAGTTATTATTTTTATGGATTTCGCTGAGAAAGGCATCACTATCAACGCTGCCTATTACCTACTCAACCAATTTGTTAAGAACTTTCAATTATTATTGCGTAATCGATTGCACAATAGCCCATTTACATATATCAGCAGTACAAAACCTAAAAATCAGTGATCTGAAGATGATAGTAAAAGCGTCAAAATATATCATCTCAAAAATATTTTGAAATTGGGTATGTTTTGCTTTTTAATAAAATTATATATTATTTATTTATTTCTAATAGTTGCAATATTCTCAAAACTGGCACACAAAACAAGAGCATTTGAGATCTTCTTTTATTTAATACGATGAAGACTACAAATTTTATGATAATTAATTAATATTAACTTATAATGCTTCTCCTAAAACATAAAATATTTCAGCTCTTTGCCAATTCTGATTTAAACTTTAAATAATAATACAAAACATCAATTAATCCTAAAATGATAAAATAAATTTTATCAGTTAATTGAATTTAATTAGTAAATTAAAAACATTTTATTTAACAATTGTTAAAATTGTAATTGTTTTATTGTTCACAAAAATGACAAATACGAGTATTAAAAAAGGAAAATATGAAATAACTGAATGAAGAAACTGAAAGAAAAGTAATTAAAGAGGGAAGTCCTAGTTCGATGGGGGATGTGCAATACATGAAGCAGCGGCTGTTCAGTAATTTATTTCTCTTCCAATTTTCACGAATGAAATTTCGTATATTTATAATTAAACAAAAATGAAAGAAATCCCTTTGAAAATATTACTAATAATGATTAATAATTTTTAAAAAATTAATTGATATACGAAAATTAAAAGAGAAACATTTGTCTAAACTTGTGACAAATGTCTACAAAATCTATTTTAATCCCGTCTCTCTACGCATCAATCGTAGTCCGAATATATATTTCAGTCTAAATTTATTTTATTTGTATTAATATTATATTTTTTATTGCTATAATCTGTAGAAATGATACATTGATGTAGTTTTCGAAACATTTAATGAAAATTTCATTAGAAATATAAACTTCATTAAATTCTCACATTTGTTCCGAGATGTCATTTACAGAAAATTTCCAACAAAATTAATGACTTAATTCAGAAGATGAATTATCATCCTATAATTTTTATCTTGAAAATACACAGAATCCTACGTTGTTTCAGACTTCTGATGGGACATGATGCCACTTCTTAATGGTGAGAAGGAAATTCTATTTCTAAACAGTATTTGCTATTTGCTTTTTACTACGTCCACCACCTAATGCGATACCCTCTGGAGAATGAAATATTACCAAAGATATGCAAAATATTTATTATCTTTTCTCGTTTTCATATAAAATTATTTATAATTCTATAAGAAAGATTTGTTAATTGTTCTTTGGATTAAATAAGAACATGAAATACAGAGTATTTGATAAGAATCGCAAATAAAGCTTCTCATAATTTAAATTGAAACACAATTTTAGACGCTATATATTTTATGTAGGTTGCGAAATATATTTCGAACAAACTGCTGACAGTTTTTTATTTCCCTGGAAAAAAGTCTTTCTCTTTGGAGATCTCTAACACTCTGTTAGGGTTTCAAAAAAACATACGTGAACACTTTTGATAAAATTTTATATAGGAAAAAAATTATAAATAATTCTTTTGGTAAAATTATTAATTTCAAATAAAATAATATTTAGTTTAACAAAACTTGGAAATAAAAATTATAAATACTTTAGTCTTTGTTTTACTTCATCAATTTTCAAGGCTGATGAAAATTACTATATAAACAACAGCAAATTTAGTTTTAGTTTGCCCAAAAAATTCTCTCATCGAAAAACAAAAGGAAGCAAGTAAACTCATAGAATTATTTTTGTTATTTATTCTTCTTTTTAAAATATTGTTCTTTTTAAACCATAAGTATCCCGTATGGGAGAAAAAGGTTTAATTTCAATTTAAACATTCGTTCGATTTGGAGATTCACAGTTTTTACTGTAATCTGTTAACTCGTACGAAACATTGTTTTGTGTTTGCGTTCTGTCATCAAGAATTGAATTATTATTATTTTTTTTGACTTGTTAATATTTGTTATTTGAAATAAAGTTTCATAAAAGAATTTGTGTTCATTGTTTATATATTTATGTTAGAAGTCCTTACTGATTAATTGGAGTCAGATTAACGATTAAAGATTAAAGAATAAAGATTTGTGATTTAAAAAGTAAATAATTATATTAAAGATTTCTAATACCCAACAACTCTTCTGACTTAACTGATATTTTAAAAAATGGCTTTTCAAATTTTCCCATTCATTAAGAAAATAAAATTTTTACAATTTCATCGAGTGTTGAGGTGTCCTCAGTTTATGAAGGTGGATTTGATGGATATTTGGGAAATTAAATAGAGGATAGTTGTATCTCCACATTTTCAGGAAGCTCTATTTTTACAGTGTTGACTCTGAGCCCCATTTATCAAAGATAACAATCCTCCATGGAGTTTATAACCTCAGCAGCTTCAAAGTCCAATAATGCTGCTGTGGATCGCCCCTTAATGCCCTGCATCTGTAAACAGTGAGAATCATTAGCACTTTTGGGTTTCGGAAACTTAAAATAGACATTAAGTCCAATAAGCTAATTCAGTGTTCGCAGGGTATGCTGAAGTAATTGATTTTCGATTTATTTACGACAATTTAATACAAATATACATAAATATATTTCTACAATATTTTGTCTAAAGATTGTCAGACTTAAGACTTTACTCTCGAATATCGCTTGGTCGATTACAACCATACGGTTGCAGTCTTTATCAATTTTATATTCAGAATAATAATAAAAATAAAAATGCCTCAATCGGAGATTTTATTCTAAAGTAGCCCTAACGTCTACATTCCACGCCTTAAAATCAGATTCCTGTATAAATAAACTTGAGCCACTTTATCTCGTCAGATTTATAAAATTTATCTAATTCGCGGTTAACTGTTTTTAGATTAGGTCAACAAAATTGTTAGTAAATCAAAAATATTATCAAAAATTTCTGAAAGAATCTAAAATTAAGTATACCAATTAAAATGTAGAAAATTTATAAAATATGTAATTATTGGAGGATTTTCAAAGGAATTTTAAAATTAATAAAATTTAATAAAATTATTAAATATTTATTATTTTTCTTGTAATTTATAAATTAAACAATTTGATAAGATAAAGATAACATAATTTTTTCAATTTATAAACTTTGAAGATGGTCGTGTAATTTAAAATTCTTAAATTTGATTAATGGTAATTATTAGAGAATGATAATAGAGACTTTTTAATAAATTAAATTTCACGAAATGATACAGTATTTGATAAATTTAAAGTTGATAAAATTTATTAAAAGTAAAATAATTAAAATTAAAGTAAAATTAAATATTAATATTATATTTATTTTTTATAACGAATTAAGATTTAAAAAGCAAATTGTTT
This sequence comes from Girardia tigrina, assembly GCA_001938485.1. Classification (NCBI taxonomy): domain Eukaryota; kingdom Metazoa; phylum Platyhelminthes; order Tricladida; family Dugesiidae; genus Girardia; species Girardia tigrina. Next base: position 5,878 of record MQRK01233509.1, on the reverse strand, counting down.
CTCAAAAAAGTTAGTTTGTTTAAAAATTAATGTTGATCCCTTTTTCGAAAAGTTTGTAATATAATAAAATATGATATCGGCATTAACTTTTAATAATAATTCTGAGGATAATGCAAGAACATCTAACAAAAATAATATGTTTACTTTCTTTTTACCATCTTTCTAATAACACAAGTAAATCTAATCCATTTATGGTAATGATAAAAGCTCCAGATGAGGTTAGTTGATTGAACGCAATGTGTCTCCATTGGCGATTGAATAAAATCGAATAATTCGTTTAAGAAACGCAAGGTTAAAAACTAGTTTTCCTTAGTTCTATTAAATATAAGCGTATATATATAATGCTTTATCGTTGTCAGGTGTGTTTTGGTAGTGATAAAAAGTTGATGCAAGTCTAATATTGTACATATATCACAAAAAAAGATTATTTAAACTGGGTTTATACCTCTCGCCAATTCAATTTTTACTGGCATATACGTTCAGGGGTGTTGCATCCGATAAAAGTGTTTTTTAGTAAGTGTTTGTTACTATAATACCTATATAAGTGCTCTAATTTGCATTCAGTCAATGTGTTTATATACGCTTATCATCAATATCGTCATTTAAATAGTGCCTAGAGTCTTAGATCGAGAACAAAACATGCATGTTTACATGCTATACACGTGTGTTTTTAACTATTTTAAATTTTCAGTTAAATGTCAATTATAAATTATAAAAATTATAAATTATAAAATTTAAATAAATTATAAATTATAAAATACAGTTATAGATTTCTATAATTAATTCTATAATAATTTCTATAATAATTTCTATAATATGACAATTTAAAATGCCCAATATGTTGTCATGTAATCATTTAGTATGAAATACTTTGTCCTATATTTATGAATTGCATACTGCATTTTTTAATTTGACTGTAGTGTATGATATGGATTCTGTTTTATATTTACAGGTATGGCAACAACTCGTACAAAACGCAAGGAACCCATTTATGGATTTCCCAGCGACTTGCCTCCTACTATATTGCCAACAAATGGAGATATGATGAGATTTTATTTTCATCTACAGGAGAGTGAAACAAGCTATACAAAATGCAATAAAATTCTTTCGTGTGTTACAACGGCGATTATGAAAATATGGCAGAAATCTGGTATCCCAGTTCTTTCACAAAGAAGAATCGAAAACAGGCTAGAAAAATTACTGAACTATTACAAGAATACTCTGAAGAAAAAGAGATAATACAAAGAATTGGCTATAGAAAAGAAGTTGAACATAGTCACAAGTTGTTTCATATTGCAGCTTGTAAGTGTGTTGACTTTCTCACCTGTAATTGCTCAAAACAATTTAAAGTTCCATCATTAGAACAGAAATTCTTGGTCGATCAAAGAACATGAGGCAAATGCGAATCGGTGAATTGATAAAGAAGCAACATCAACGTTACAAATGAAAAATGAAAGACAGTGAAGCTAAAACCAAACTATGAAAGAACCAAAGTCGAAAATTATTGTGCAGTGGAAAGAGTAGAGGACAGTGGGGATGAAAGTGAATTAGAAGAAGACTGCTGTTCTCTAGAAGAAAGCTTTATCCCTAAAGGCAAAGGAACATCAGAGAGAAATTTTATAGAACTGCCTACAGTTGCAAGGGAATATGACAGATATAGGGTTTCCCATGCTGCTGGTGCTGCCATTGCTACGGCCACGTTAATTGATTATGGTGTTATCGATGGTAAAAATAGCTCTTTAATTATTTACCTTACTTAATTTTAACGCCAGAGAGAAAAGATACAAAAGAATTTGTCTTATCTGGCTTCATCCGAAAACTCCCCACAATCATTATTTTTTGACGGGAGAAAAGATATGACGCTGTGCGAAATCTCGACAGACTCCCGAAGTACAATTGGAGAAGAACACTTTGTGCTTGTTGAAGAACTAAATTCGAAATTTCTTGGCTATGTAGCATCTAAAAGTGGTTCGGCAAGAAAATTTTTGTAGCCATATGGGTTTATTTCAACGAAAATAATATCAGCATGGAAAATCTCAGGGCAATCGGTGCAGATTGCACAAAATGTTAACACAGGTATCAACAATGGTGTTATCAAATTATTAGTATTGAATCTGAGGAGACTGTTACAGAGGCTGATATATCTTTTCCATTTCAATGAGCTGCCTCTGAGACATCTTTATTACAATTTGATGGATGTGCTGCTGGTCCAAACACTTTCACCAGAGAAATAGGAAAGAAACTGCTTCATTGTCATGATATGAATATTGTTAATTTCGAGGTAAAGGAAAATTGCCTGCCATGTTAAATCCAACATGATGTTCGGAAAGAATCGAGTAAAGATCAGGAGTACCTTTACGAAATATGCGAGGTAATAAAGTATGGCTCTGTTTCCTCCACTATTGGTGCATTCACAATGGCTCACTGCAGTAAACAGAATTCTGCGACTTTATGTTTCAACTGTGTCACCATTAGAGGAGCTTCTTGTCTTAACTGATTATATTCTTCTAGTTTATGCACCGATGTGATTTCGTATAAAATTGAATTCACAATGCTAACGAGGAGCAAGGCACGTATGGAGCCTAATTAAATTCTCCCGTTTTTTTCCTGATGGTAGTCGTCATGTTGTGGATGCATGCGTAGAATTAAATGCTTATTTTGTTCATCCAGAAAATATCATTTTGGCCATACTAGTTGACGAAGAAAAGTAAGTAAGACAAGTGGCACTAAGAAGAATCAAAGAAGAAAGACAAGGTATGAAGACCTGTCATGGTGTAAGAAGATTTCACATTCCCTCAATAAACTTTCAAACTGAGGGCTACTGTGATCATGTGAACTGGGATGAAGATATTGATGCAGCCGCAAAAACATCTCAGAAGTTCAAATTTCCCAATATTCCGTGTAACACTTTAAAACTATTGAACGTCATGTCAAACTGGTAACGGCAGCTGCCAGTGCTGTACACGGTCCTATGCAAAGAGATTGCTATATCCGAGTTAGACTTCTTTCTAGAAAAGCTATTTCTATTTATTCCTCTAAACAGGATTGGAACTTTGAATAACGTATCTCAATCTGTACTGTAATTATTCACAGTTTCTACTTGTTTTGTTTTTATCCCCTTTGACATGCAAAATATGTAGAGAATATTTGGTATTATAAGGTCCAAATTTTTGATTCATTAGTGGGTGGTAATAATAAACAAAATTTTACTTATTTTTTTTGAATACATTCAAAAAATGTCGGGTCAATTTTTTATGACTACCGAAAATGGACAATACAGATTTTTTTCATTCATGATACACCCTAATATATATATCCAAAAAATGAGTTTGTTTGTTTGTCAGTCACGCATGATAATTTACTTAAAATTGTAAGTAAATAATTATTACATACAAAATTAAAATAAAATAAATTAGAAAAATTATATTTAGAAAAATTTAAAAATTATGCAAAACAAAAATTTAATTAATTTAATAATAATTAATT
>MQRK01233503.1:0-12892 GCA_001938485.1 Girardia tigrina | reverse complement strand
AGTGATATTCTAGAAGCATTTAATTTTGAGTCTGACGAAGATTTTGATGGCTTTGAATAAATTTCATGTATTTCACGGTTTTTCAAGCATAATTTTTAGAATAAAAGTATCATGTATTATAGTAAAAATTTCATGTATTACCCGCACCTATCGTATAACCCGCATCCTCGAATTTTCGGGAAAACTTACTTTTTTTCGTATAACCCGCGGGTTATACACAAGAAATTAGGGTAATTTAAATTATATTTGTATTATATTTATTTTCGTTATATCTGTTTGTAATCCAAATGTTCTTTTCATTTCCTTATCCAAATGACATTATCAATTTAATCATGTTTTTTGAATGTGTCAGATTTGAATTTTGGTTGAAACCTTTATTTTATGAATGACAATATTGCTGATCGTTTATTTTTATTTTGCCACTTTTTTACATATAAAGATATTATATAATGATATGTAATAATTAATTTTAAGTAAATAAATGAATTTGAAATAATAATAAGTTGAATAATGTTCATTTTGAACAATTGTTAATTACAAATGAGTCATCGAGAGTCAATTATTGATTTAGCGAACTATGCCGTTGTCTGTTCCAGTTCTGATTATTAAGTAATGAGTGAAATGGTTCGTTCTGATTAGTCGGCCAATCAGGGCGAGCCTCGTCAGGAACTTGTTTGATGTGGTTGATTAAAATCTTTTTTTATGATTTTTGAATAAATTATATTGGACGAATTTAATTTTTAGATTTACTGTTCAAATTCTCATTTTTCGATTTCAAAAACGATGTTTAGGACCTCCTATGTTTTGTCGATTTATTGAAGAACAAAATATTTTGGTATTGAGATTTAATAAATGAAATTTTTATCTGAAAAACAAACGAAATTTTTTATCGATTAAAGATTTACTTGAACGACAGTTTGATATGCGAATTTGAGACGAATTGTTATATCGAGTGACTTGCCGTTATTTTAAATCGATTTGTAAAAATTGAGTTATTTCAACTTGGAATTTTGAATGAAGTAATTAATTTTGTCGAATATATTGAGTCAATTTGATCGAAACTTTATTTTCAATTTATGAATTTATTGAATGTTTATACGATTTGAGATTTGTTAACATTTTATGATTTCGATTCACTGAACCTATTTGCTGTTATAGAAATTTATCATACAATTTACTTTTTTTAATCTATTTTATTTTAACTGAAATTCGACTTTAATTTTGACTAATATTTAAAGATAATAAAGAAAATATCATGATGATCAGTTTGAATAATATAAAACGGGCTTAGTACAAAATTCTTCTACCACTGTCCTGTCTCGGGGTAACTTGGAGATTAGATCGAAAAATCACTCATGTTGCTAAATAAGTTTTTGGAGGGGAGCTTGTTATTTCTGGAATAGTGGACGTTATCTGAAAATGTTTTTTTTAAAAAATAATCGTTTATCAATACGAAATATATTAATATATTATGATTCAATGATTTAAAACGTCAATTCCCTACTTATTTTTTATAGACAAACCTTTAAAGTGAAGTAGAAGTTTAAGTCTATTAACAAGTCCAATATTATGATCATCACTATATAGTATTACGTCTTTGAATTATATGCTAAATGTTATAACATTTTGAATTATGCTATAAATCGAGTTTCATTAGACTTAAAAATGAAATATCGGGTTCGCAGTGTAAAGATAGAAAAATAACTGAAAAGAACAAAAGGAAATCGTTTTTAAAATCTATTTGATAGTAATATATTTCATCGGTTTAAAGTTTTTTGAATATAAAAATTATACTTCAGTCATTTAAATTTGAAAATATATTTTTTTAATAAATTAACTACTCCTTTGAATTTCTGTTTGGATGTTGTTTTTTCAGTATACATGTAATGAAATTAATACCACATACATTTGAGATTGTCAGTCATCTCTGCAAACAAGTCCAAGAACAGGCTTTTAGAGGGGGTAAGAATAATTGGAGCGGTAAATTTGTTATTTTGACCGAACATTTTGCCAGTTTAGGAAAACTATAAATAAATTGAATTAAATATATAATTAATAAAATAACTAATTTAAATAATTAAAAGTAAAACAATTAATAGCTAAATAAAATTTAATTAAATTAAAATAAAATATTAAATAAATTCATTAAATTAAAATAAATAGTTAAACCATCACGTTCATATGATTTAGTGATAGTATATTTGATGTTTGGGTCAGTGGCGGTACGCGGACAAAAAATTTTGTGGGGGCCCGCAGACCTATATAGAATGACATTTATTTTTTGTCAGTAAGCAAAAGTGCTCGGTTGGTACATAAATACATTCGCACTATATTTCGAGCCGAAGCCGTCCTCAACATGTGCCCTTGTTTTCACAAGGGTTCTTTTCTCGTGGCCTCCACACGCACCCTTCAATTGCGGTGATCGTTTTCGCCAAGCCCAACACCTCTTATTCAAACTCTATCCTCTCACCATCGGGGAATAATTCTTCCTCCCATGATGGGTTACTTTCATCTTCAAACGAGTCTCCAACCCACGTCCTATATGAGAAGGAGACTTGTGCTTCGTCTTCAGATGAATCGTCATCCTGGACTTGATCTTCTTCACCCCTTGTTGCACTCGAATCCTAAAGTTGTATGACTGTAGCAGTGCATCCAGGGTGGCTGGATCAAAATCCTTGGTATCCTTGGGCTCTCCATGCTCATAATCCCTTTCCTCCATCATGAGCATGGATTCCTGAGGTTCTTCTATGTTCTTCGTCACTATGTTTCTTATTATCTGAATCCCACTAAGGATCACACCGTCCCGATGATACGTCCATTGTGCTACCGAGTATTTATGATTTGATATAGAGCAGTCAATTGCAATTCGTCGTATCACCTTTGGTGGGATCAAAAGAGTTGTCAATATATCGGTGCGCCTCTTCGGCCAAGTTCCTAAATCACCAACATGAAGAGTGTGCACCGACACCATGGTTTCTGGCATGGCACGAAGACAAATTTTTGCCAAGTTCTGGTAATGGTCCAGATTCTTGGTGTTGCTGTTAAAACTTGTTCTTTTTCGTAACATATGGACACTTAACATTATATCTATAGTAGCCAAATTTTTGCAACAATTATTCCATGTTTTTGTCAATATTGGTCATCGATAAATATCATAACAGACGTGTTTTAAACAAACTATATACATTTATTTCAAGTAATAAAAATATTTCTCCTTAACTAAATATAAATTAAATTCAAATGTCTATCTGCAAAGTTATTCCAAAAATGTGTTGCTGTATGTGATAAATCAGTCTTTTTTGCAATCATTTGATTCCACCGCAATAACCATTAAATCTGAAAGTCGGTCTTGTGTCATAACTATACGAAGCTGATTCTTCACTTATTTAAGTGTAGAGAAATGCCGTTAACAGGATGCTGAAGTAACAGGCAATGTAAGTACCAGATGATAAAGTGTAGCCAGATGAGGATAGATTGTAGTAAGTCCACAATTAACCATTTGAGGGAATACATAATGAATGTAACCTCTCTCAAATATCTCACATGAGGACAACCGATACTCAATTCGAGCATTGGAAGCATTCACGTCCACTCGGTAAAAGGACAACACAGTTTCTAGTTAGTCTAGATGAGATATGTTAGGAAAACCCAAGTATTCAAGGTACGATAACAAGGGAAAGACATTAGGTTCGAAGCGGCTTGCCAGTCCTGACAGCAACAGGTCAATAGTTCTATAGAAAAAGTAACATATGTATCCCTCTTGCCCAGTGAGTAACACCTGATGTTAGTAATACTACCTGAATAAATATCAATATTCATAGAATATATTATATAATATTGATATTTATTCCATTACCTGTGATTTACACTGATCATCAATGCACTTGGATACTTTTCGTTGCCATGCCTTCTTATATTGAACGTCGATGGCGTCAGCAATTTGTTGGGCTTTTGTCCACATCAGATCAAAACCCTTTTCAGAACGTTGATCTTGGATTGCATTAATCAATGAGTTCTTTTGGGATGACGCGTCGGATATATTAGTGTCTTTTTTTAGAGCCTTAGAAAGAATATCGCAGAGTTTTACAAATTCACTCATGACTGTAAGACAGAGGCAAAATTAAAAGTCAATTGCTTTTATGAGGGATGATGCATGACCGGCTGTATCGCGATCAAACGATGCATCCAGAGTGACGTATGTCATTGTAATGACTTTTACGCGAAGTGTTTTCAATAACCCAGTTGTCTTCACGGCTATTCCATCACGTTGTACTCAAAGATCGAGGACTATGACAACCGGATGTCTGAGTGACTGTGTGCTGATAACTTATTAAGTTCTCAAAAATACCATGACACTATAAGACATTCTATAAAACCATAAAGTTTTTGCAAATTCTTCGTCGTAACATTTTTACAGTACACTCTCTTTCAGATATATTTGTCTAAAACTTATTTTAATGTTTCTTTTGTTAATAATTTCGATTTTAATTGCAGATTTCAAAACTTGATTTTCGCTACATTTCCTTCTACTTGTTCAAACTATGACATAATGCAGCTCAAACCGCTCGAAACATCAACGAAGTTTAGGGCAAGGGAAGTGTTAACGAATGCACTATGCAGTGTTGGTATCAAAAGTTTCGCTCTGGCAATACCAACCTGGAAGATAAGCCTCATGGCAGCCACCCATCGATGATTGACAACGACGAATTGAAGGTGCTGGTGGAAGTCGATTCACGCATAACTGTTCCAGCACTCACAGAAAAACTTAACTTTGATCCCTCAATCATCGCTCGGCACTTGAAACAAATTGGAAAGTTGAAAAATCTCGATAAATGGGTGCCTCACGAATTGAATGAAAGTCAAAAAAATCGTCGTTTTGAGGTGTCTTCCGCGCCACTTCTGTGCAACAAGAACGACCCGTTTCTCGATCGGATTGTGACGTGTGATGAAAAATGGATTCTCTTTGACAATCGGCGACGTTCGACACAATGGTTGGACCATAATGAGGCTCCACACCACTTTTCAAAACCGAATCTCCATCAAAAGAAGGTTATGGTGACCGTTTGATAGTCTGCAGTCGGTCTCATCTATCACAGTTTTTTGAATACGGATGAAACAATCACCTCAGAGAAGTACTACCAACAAATTGACAAAATGCATCAAAATTTCCAATGTATGTGCCCGAGATTGGTCAATATGAAAGGGCCAATTATCCTCCACGACAAAGCCCGGCCACATATCGTAAAACTGACCCTACAAAAGCTAAACGAATTGGGCTATGAAACTCTGCCTCATCCACCCTACTTACCGGTCAGTTCGTTCACCGACTACAATTTTTTCAAGCATCTGGACAGCTTCCTCCACGAAAAAAAACTTCATAAACTAAGACGACGCAAAAGAGGCCTCTAACGCTTTCATCACATCTAGAACTCAGGAGTTCTACACAAGGGGTATCAATAAACTTGCTTCTCATTGGCAAAAATGTATTGATTTTGGTAGTTTTAAGTTCGATTAATAAAGTTTATTCTGTGCTGAGTTACATTTGTTTTAAGTTTCGGTTCAAAAACCTGCATTGATTTTACAACAACCTAATAGATAATCACCAACTCTTTGACACACATTGGCAGCTAAGATTAGGATATCTCTCTCCCCGACCTGTATCACACATTCTTTAAGTTCAGCGAACAATATCTATATAAGGCAAAGAAAGCAAAAAGGCAAATAAAATATTGTCAGGGATTGTTATTGGAATTATGAAGATCTTTTTCGAGACAGGACTTTCAACATTTTAAAGTAATTTAATCGAAAAGGCTGTTGATTGTTCATAAAATGGAATGGAGGGTAACAGAAAGTATACAAATAAAAATATATGTATACGATAATAATTTTATTTGAATCTTCAACAAAAGTATAAAATTTAAAATATAAATAATTCTACAAAAATTAATTCTAATTGATAAAATTGAATTTATTTATAATCTTTAAATTACCTTTGTTAATTCGATTCTTCAGATTTGAAATTGTTGTAAATTTCAACAAAAATTTTTAATATCATTTTATTTTGAAATTTTTTAAATAGTTCTTGAAAACTACTTTTTACGAAAATATTTTAGCGTAAAATAACTTATCCAAGAACTTTTTTCTTGAAAATCATTTTTTTTTCATTGATAGTCATGGTAGATTATTAAAATAAGTAATTATAATTTGAAAAAATAGGATTTTATGAATGTGAAATAAAACTAAATCAAATCAGTTTCCAAAAACGCTAATTTTTTCTTTGTCATATTATTACTAATACACAACACTGTATATAGAATTGCAAATTGAATGCATAATTTATTTTTTTCTTATGATTTGGAGTTGAAAAGATTAGGTCAATTTTTTTTAAGTTCGCAAAATATTTGGGGGGTCCGGGCCCCTGTGGCGTGCCGCCTCTGGTTTAGGTTGAGCTGCATTTACACCGGCTTTTTAATCGTAATTGTGATTAAAAATCAATTTGAATTAAGTTCATTTGAATTGTAGAATAGGACAAATGATATCGATTAGTGTCGTGTGCGTGTTTTTGAGTTTGTGTTGCTTTTGATAAAAAAAATTGTTATGTGGATGTACGAATGTGATTTGTCTGTGAATGTGTGTTTCAATGTAATGGGAGAAATTGTGTGAATGTCGTTGTTTACAATTAAAACAATGATTGTGTTAAAAAAAGGAGAACAATTGTTGAGTAAAAAAATAAAGGAATTTTGTTTTCAATTTTTGTGTTCAATAACAAAGGTGTGTTAAAAACTGTCCAATTGTCAATTAAAAAGGGAAAATTTGTCAATGCATGAAATTTAATTGCAAAAAAATGAGTTTAATTACAAAAAAAATAGAAAGTGTAAAAAATGTGTCAATTCAATTGTTTAAATAAAAAAATTTTCAGTATTTCGTTTCGTCACAATAAAACAATTAATAAAAAAATATGTTAAATTCTGTATCAATGCGTCAATTAATTGAAAAATAAAAATGATTAAATCTCGTCAATTATTTGATAAATAATAATCCAGTAAATGAAATTGTGTCAAATTATCCTCCTAATTCAAATAGACCTTTTAAAGTACATTGGGTTAATAATGCTCATTTAGAAACTCTTACTTGGTTCCAATTGGGAAAAAATATATGAATCAATTATGCTTTAGTTGTGTAATCAAATTGGTTCTGAATTAATGTGGAGGCACGTTTTCCGTTTCAGTAATATTTCTTAGCCTAAAAAACTTATAATTGTAACTTGAGTATAAATGATTCCAAAAATCTGTGCAAGCATTTAAAAAATATTTGGTGAATGTGTCTTGTGAAACATTGTTACTAAGATCCGGCATTCTAAAATTCATGTTCACTCGCAATCAATTTGTTAAATTTTTAAATTAATTTTACTTAATAGGTTACTAAACCATCCATTTCACATATATCGACAATATAAAGATAATAATCAGGAATCTGAAGAAGACGGTAAAACTGTAAAAATATATTATTATATTTATATATTATTATATTTATATCTAGTTCGTTTTGTTTTTTTATCAAAAGTTGTGAATTTGTTTTTGAATATGTTTGCGATTAGTTCATTAATTTATTTTTCTAACGAAACACTAAAAGAGTGCTTGAAATCAAATTAATTTAACATAACGAGTTGAGGATTCGTCAATAAATTGAATTAAACGTTAGAACGCTAAATAAAACAAAATTTTAACTGAAAAACATAAGAAGGGCTCAGCCGGGGAGTCTATTTTTAAGATCTTCTCAAGTAATGATTGTAGTATATTCTTTGAAATTAGGAAAATTGAATTTTTTGTTTTTATTGTTATCTATATATAATATCTAAAACTGTTGAAATAAAGACCAAATATTTTGAAGAAAAACTGAAATTTTTCAAAAATTGTCTTTTTAATATCTGATCTTGTAAACCTATTTAATGACAACATGGGGAAAATCTATAAAATTGTGGGGAAAGGTTGTTGAAATTCGAACAACACGGAATTGACTTCAATGTTTTGGTTCATTGAGTCCAGAATGTGAAAATTAAATTTTACAATGATGAACTAAGTTTTAAAAGAGACTGTTTTGGTACAGTAATTGAAAGGGAAACGTATAATGAGGTAATTAGTAAAAAGTCTTCAAATTGATTATTAGAACGTTTAGAAAATTGATTATTATCAGTTTAGAAAACCAACAAAATAAAACCGAAGTCCTATTTTATTATTCAATGCAACAATATGCAAGCATAAGCTTGCTTTAAGCACTCTAATTTTTTCAAAGTAAACTTGTCGGTCATCCTCAACACCCAATAAAGAGCATCAAAGATATACACGACGTCGAAGGACAAGATAGCTATCAATCGTAGATTTCAAACCATCTTTTTCCTCAATTTCAACTACGAGCTTTTTAACTGCAACAACTTTAATATACGNTATTGGAGCTGGAATTACCGAGGCTGCTGGCACCAGACTTGCCCTCCAATTGATATAAGAAATAAAATATGAAAAAATTAAAAATCAAAAAGTGGAACAAAAACAATTTGATATGTCACATAGAAAATGAAGAAAAGTCAGAAAAAGAAATTAAACGTTTAAAAAGGAAAAAGAGGTTATAAGCATAAAATTAAGAGAGAATGAAAGTAAAAATACCGATTTATTGAATGAAAAGAATTATATAATTGAACAGTTGTCCTCGAAAATCCGTCAGATGGAAGAATCCATCAGTAATAAAGTGGAAGGTCATAAACAATTTGAAAAAGTTTTAAAAGAAAAAGAAATATACATTAAAGAAATTTTAGAAAAATTAGTAGGAGTCAATAGTGAGTTAGAGATAACTAAAGATATATTATTAGTCGCATAAGAAAATGGGTCAAAGTATCAAACTAAGTCAGAATCCGTACAACATGATTTGTCAGCTATGACATTTGAATTAGAGATGTTAAAAGTAAAAATTGAGGATGAGAATGCTAAAATTAAGTCTAGTGAAAAGAAAATTGAATTTTATTATCAATTGATTAAGGAAAATGACAAAAAATATAATGAGTGTTTGAAAGAGCTGGAGCTATCAAACAAAGATGAAGAGAGATTGAAAGAAGAACTCGAGATTAAAACTAAAGAGATAAATGAACTAAAATATCGGTATGTGCCGGTAAAAAGTCTCAAGACACAGTTAAAAAACAAAGATAAAGAAATCGAAGATTTAACCAACAAACTGAGATATAGTGGCAAATTATACAATGATTTGTATTGTGAAAACAATGAAAATAAAAATCAGCTAAAATACTGTGAAATAATGTTGATTGAAAATGCAGAGAAAATATTGGAAATGAAATCGGAAAATAAAATTTTAGAAAAAAAACGATATTCTAACAAATGATTTAGAATCGTCAATTGAAGATTGTGTCAAAATGTGTGACGAGTTGGAGGAAACCAAAGTAATTTTGGAAAATACAGAAGAAACACTTAAACAATTGGGAAAAAGTTTAGAAGAAAAAGAAAACGAAATTAAAATGTTGAATCAGGAGAAAATAGCGATCAAAATGAAAGAAATAAAATATGAAAAAATTAAAAATCAAAAAGTGGAACAAAAACAATTTGATGTGTCACTGGAACGAACTTCGACAGAAAAGAAACTTGGTTCAGAAATAATTAAATATAGTGCAATAAAAAGAGAAAAAAGAACAAAAAATTCAAAAAATGAATTAAAAATCTTTTCTGCAGAAGCAATAGTAAGCGATATGTCAAAAGAATAACACGAATCGAGAGAAGAACTCCAAAAAAATAATGTGTGAAAAAAGATATGAAACTTTTGGGAACAAAAATAAAAGAGAAATTGAAAATTCTCAATGTTTGGAAAGCTTTTTGACGTTAAATTTTCAAGTCGAGCCTCAGTTGAATCGTTTAAAAGTTATTAGTTCGAGGAGTAATGTAATGGTTTGCCCGCTAGACCCAGGTGGTTTGAAAGTGAAAGATCAGTAAAATAATTTAATTGTTAGAGAATATTTGATAAAGGAATTACAAATCAATTGGATAAACTAATGGGTCGAAATTGCTGAACTTGGCACTCCATCAGATGACCTTGGAGAACTTAAAATCAATTGTAAGTGAATTAAAAAAATTGGAAATGGAGAAGAAAAGTGATCCAGTGTTTCGGAGAATAGAGAATTAGAAGAGGAGAAAGAAAAAGAATGGAGTGATCCAAACAATTGACAGTTGGAAAAAGAGAAAGAAAAAGCAGGACAATACCACAAGAAGAACCACTTAATCTCAAAACAAAGGTTCTTTATAATTGCCAAAGCAAATAAACTTGTAAATACACTTGTAAAAAATGTAAATAATAATAAGTTGTTTGTTAATCAAAATGTTGCCGTAGTTAGAAGTGATTGAATAAAGTTAATATAAAAGACAGAGAAGTGAAAAAATGGTTGAAGTTTTGTTAATAGTTGGTGAGACAATTCTCTGGAAAGAAATGGAAGGCTCAATGTTCGGTCAAGGGCGAAGAAATTGGAGCGGAAATTAATTGGTTTGACCGAACATTTGCCAGTTTTGGGGAAAATATGAGTGGATTGAATAATGTAAATATTAAAAATAAAAATAATTAATTAAATACAATTAATTTAAATAAAGTAAAAAAAACAATTAAATAAATAACTTAAATAAATAATTAAATGAATTAATAAGAAAAAATATGAAAATATAAAAACATTTATAAATGTTTATCAGTATTCATGATTTGAATTGGTGAGTTGTAGTCGCCGAGTGGAAGGAATGGGAGAAAGAAAGATCAATCGATTGTTTTTGATGTGTGGAATTATGTAATCGCGGTGTGTGTATGTGTCATTCGTTGGTGAGGTATTAGTGTGTGTGTCTGTTATCTGTTTGTGTGTGTGTAATTGAAATTAAAGAGAATGGTTGGTTGAAGTGTACGTGCTTGTGTGTCTTTGTAATTGATTAAATGATCAAGATCACAATTAAAAAAAGTTAAAATGAGAAAAAGCAATGCTTAAAAAATAAATCGGTTCGTTTTTGGGAAAATTTTGAGTTCAATTGGTGTGCGAAGGAAATTTGTAAAATTAATGGAAATAAAACGTGTAAAAAGTGTTCAATTGTTCAAAACAAGTGTTAAATGTTATGTTTTGTCATATTAAAAAGATTTTTTATATTCTGTATCAATTCGTCAACTAATCAAAAAAAATAATAAACATGATTAAATCTCCTTACAATTCTTTGATAAATAATAATCCATTAAATGAAATTGTTTTGAATTATCCGATTAATTCAAATAGACCTTCTAAAGTGCATTGGCTGAATAGTGCTCACTTAGAAACTCTGTTCTCTGGTTCTAAATTTAATGTGGATGCACGGTTTCCTTTCCACAATATTTTCAATAATGAATTCTTTGCGAAAGTATAGACAAAATCAAATTATAGATAGAATTCCAAAGATCATTTGTAAAAAAATACTTTACAAAAAGCACGCTTTTCGGTTTGCTTGTAAAGTGAGAATATTTAGGACACGAATTTGATGGTCAAAATAGAATTGGGTAGCATTTATTTATTCAGAATTGAATCAGTGAGAACCGCAAAAAACCGACGATGAGTAAAATGAAGTTTCCCATTCTTTTAGTTGAAAAAGAGATAATTAATTAAATATATTTCTAGAGAATTATCAGAATTTTTGAATGAAAAGTTGTAAATAGTTTTTATAAATATAAGCATAACTGTTGTAAATTATCATAATTTTGATAATAATAATTTTGAGGAATATTCGAATGTTTGGTGTTTTGTGTTTGAATGTGTATGTTGATTTGGAAATGTGTCTCTCCTACCAAGATGGATGATTAATATTTGAATTCTTATTATCTAAAAATATGTAATGTTTAAATTTATTTTTAATTTCAAATAATTTTAAAATTTTAAATAAGTTTATTAATTTTTATAATATTTAATAAATCAAATTAATATTTTTTTAAATAATTAATAATCATTTTAATTATTGTCCAATAAGTTTTGAGTGAATATTTTATTAAAATATTTCATTTCCCATTTGCTAAAAAAATAATGAGAATTAATTCATTAATCAATTTCGCTTAGAATGCAAATGTACGAAAGTTTTGACAAAGATTGTCTTAAGGACAATCAAAATTGTTGTTTAAATAAAAATATAAAAAGTCAAATTGGCGTTCTTAATAATAATGTTTTTAAAATACATGTCGTTTGTTAGCTTTATAAATTGTTGTGTCCATTCTCTACTCCCTCAACAACAAAAAAAGAAAAAAGTTCGAAATTAATAGATCAATATCAATACTATCCAAAAAAATCACAAAACAATTTACAGAAGTATCCAATTCAATCGTATTTTATTCGTAATTCAATCTCAACAAATCGGAATTCAATATAAAAATTCAGATAACTAATATTAAAGTTGTAAAAAAATCACTTTTAAAATTAATGATGATATTTTCTAATGAAATTAATAGTAAATTGTTTAAATAAACCTTTTGAATTGTTGAACGTTCAAATTTTTTTCACTGCTTATTTTTCAAATCACAATCAATTATCCACGATATAATCGACCTAATTATCGATCTGTTGAATAATATTCAATAATATTCTTTTATACTCAGCAGTCTTCGCCTATCTATTCGAAACTCCTTCAGGAATCAATTCGATTTTCTTTATACTACTCTTACTCCATTCGATAATTATCTATGAAACTCTATTTCATATTCAACTTCTTACTCTACGGATATAAATCCAATTGAACATATTTTTGAGCAAAACATAATTCAATATACAGCGAGCTGAGAATCGAGAGCCATAGCAATTAAATATAACAAGAATAATTGATAAAGTTGGTGACATTTCCAAATATAACCGACA
>MQRK01233499.1:0-17661 GCA_001938485.1 Girardia tigrina | reverse complement strand
TTTAAAACACCCAGCATTAGAACTAGTAAACAAATCATAAATATTACTTTAAATATATTATAATTGCAAAACCAGATGAAATTAAAATATAATAAAATAATAAAATCAGATGAAATTAAAATATTTTTCTTTAAATTGAAAGATAGAATTCTAATTTGTTTTCAATTTCCTTCAGATTTTCCAGCGCAACAGAAACGACAATGTCATCAAAATATGGTCGTCAAAGAAGACAATTGCGTCGGAGAAGAAAAATGCCACATTTAAGTCGAGTGAGTATCTCTTAGTCGATTTATGAGTACGATTCAATGGAATGAGTGCCAACATTATTTATCTTTGGTTTGCGTGATCGGTTCTACTGAGATTGTGTGCTTGACCGTCGGTTGATATCCGATCCGGACTATGTGATCCGCCCCTGAGAGAATACATCGAGACTCACCACTCAAATATGCCTGATTTGTGCCCGAGTCTGACAGTTTTATGGCCGCTTCTGTCCCATAGGCTAATTGTTTTTGAGAATAACTAAGGACAATAAAGATTCATGAAACTCACCCGCTCTCACCTATTAACAATAATTCTCTCCATTCCAAATTTAACGACTTCTTTTAGAGTGTCTACTATAAAATTATGGTTCTATTCATTCAAATACAAATTATTATTATTATTATTTGTGTTTGTCAGCTTCGATCTCTACATCTGTTTTTCCATTTCTGACTGTTACAGTTGTTCTGTGGCGACTTTAATTGGCTAATTTCAATGTTTCACTGATAAATGCAGCGGATTTGTTTGTTTTAATCAACCAGCGATTCTTCCACGGGCATCTGAATGTGATTAATTAAACACATCGAAAATTATTTTGCTAAATAATGCCATTGATGAGAACCGTGAACTGATCGCAAGGAGATTATTCACCAATTACTTACTCCATAAAATCTATGGATTTTAAATTATAATTATTTTATTTATTTATTTTAAAAATATCTAAGTCTAAAAACATATTTATAATCCTAATGATTATTATTTTATCCTATCATAACTATTTAAACTATATTTCTACTTCACGCGAAGTTGTAATCAACAAGATCGTCGTCATTATAAAATTATTATCATTCTTACAGAGGCTATCTTCATTTGTTCATCGATGAATAAATCATGATAATAAAAGTAATTGCAACAATAAAATAATAATAATGATAATAAATCGTTGCGTGGCCAGTGGAGGGACTCTCTCCATCCCAGCCAATGGACTCTCTCCATCCCGTCCACATCGATTATTGTCATCCGTAGAGGTGACTCACCTCTCCTCGTCCATCCATTATCAGTGACGATTTGCCACTTTTTCATGCTTTATATTTTAATTCACTATTTATAATATTAATCTCATATTTTCATAACTTTATTTCTGTTATCGACAGTATTTTCAAATAATATTAATTAATTGATATTATTTATATTATTTAATATATTAATATTATTTTCAATTTTCATATTTAATTTTATATTGTGAAATAAAAATTTTACAATCATATTAATCTTCGTCAATATAAAAAGAACGTAATAAAAGTGTTCTATTAATATTAGTATTGATTAATTCCTAGCTAATATTAATGGGATAAAATCTCGTTTGTGCGGAGAAGAGTGTGTTGATGAATGTGCTGACAAACACCGGTGGATCTAATATACAACCGCCGCTAGATACATAGATATATAGATATAATTATATGCAACATATACATATATGTATACATATGTAATGGTGATGTTGATGCTGCTGCTGACGGTGATGCTGGTGACGCACTGACGATGTTCGTGATGATCCTGTGGCAGCGCTCGTTGATGCACACTGGCATCATCTCCAATGGTGACTAATGCCTTCCACGACTGGATGAATCAATTCTGTCTAGATCTCATATCGCCTCTCTGATCAAACTCATTATGCAAATAGCATATTCACGTGTTATTTATTGTTCATCAAGTGTTTACTTTAGTTTTTAATCAATTTTCTACTAGTCTTTTATATCAACTGGTATTATTCTTTCTCTCATTATCATAATTATAATACCATTTCCTGGTTTCACATATACACAAAATATCATTATTTTATATTTATTTAAAATTATTCTTTTATCAATTGATTGTGGATTTTACCAAATCGGTATACTTGTTTTATGTAAAAGGATGAGACCTTGGCATTATGTCTTGCGACCACTGCATATTCCTTTCACAGAGAACTTATCGAAATGTCCAGAAATTGTTAAAGTTTCCCACACTCATTCTCTTCGTCGACATTCCTAAAAATATCCATGTACTTTTCTTTATAAAGGATGTTAATATAATGAGGGAAATATTACTGAAAATCGTATTAAATAAAATATTATTCAATTTAATTAATTTATTTATATAAAACTGTCATTCAAAAAAATATCAGAATAAAATAGATGAGATAGTAACAATAAAATCAACTAGGTAATACTGTAAAATATAATTGTTAATTGACTATTAATAATCATTAATTATTTAAAAATAATAATAAAAAATAAATAATAATAACTAACTATTAATAAAAAGGTTGTGGCTAAAAGATCAAATTTAAATATCTCATAATTATCACAAACGTTCTTCGACATATTGTTACTTGAATTTGAATTTTCGAATTATAAAAATTAATTCATGTTCTATTTTTAATGAAATAATATTTGAAAGTGATTTAATTAAATTTTTATTAATTATATTACTTAATTATGTATCTGTAAAACCTAATTTTAAACCTTATTTCCTCTTTTAACGTTTATTTGATTCTGATGTTTTGTTGTTTCGATTTTGACAAAACAGCTTCAACGTCGTCCTCGTCGTCGTCGTCATCGTCGTCAGTCGTAGAGTTGTCATTAAGGTCAATTCATCGATGCCAACTGTTCTGTCAATCAAGGCCCTGCCAAAAACAATGGATTTGATCTAGAGCTTATCGATATTTATCAGTAACAAAACACATGGTCTGATATTTCTGAGAGATGAAACAAACAGAACATTGTTATTCATCCGTACCCGGGCTTTGTTTCTATGCTTAATTTTACTAAATCGATTTTTTACTTCTCCTATCTTTTTTTTCTGTGTATATATTTACAAAAAGGTTTCTTTTATAACTCATTGTGAATTTAACTTTCTTCTTTTTGTCGCTTGTGAATCATTTAATGACTTACTAAGAATTCGTGATAGTAAATCAAGCAAAAATAATGAATCAAAGACAGAAATCGCAAATTGAAATCACAATAAACCAGAGAAACTGATTTCAAATGAGATTATTTTTTTTCTCAAGGCAAATATTACAGCTACTTCGAGGGAAAATAAGAAACAATAAATTGTTCTCAAATTCAGTTTTCCTTTGATTAGCACATTTTTCCAGTCAATCCCCGAGTCGTCTGAGACTGGTGCCAGTCGGTTGCCAGGGATTCTCTATGGGCAGACCATCACCGGTGTATCGCCGAGGATGAGGAAGCTGTAGCTGCTGCTAATGATGCACTGACAGATACAGTGTTTACTGAGGACAAATAATGGCAATTATTGATTGAAAGGATGTATCAATTATTTGTTTATTCGTGTCTTTTATTTATCCCATTCATTGATTAAATAATGGCATTATTCTTAAGCGGGGTCCGATTCTGCTTAAATACTGTATCATATCATTTGTAGCAAGAACCCCTGGCACCGGCATTTGTTCCTGAAGATGCATGCAAAATTGGGGATTATATATACTTTCATTACTAGCTATACTTAAATAGGGAGGATGGGAGGAATTAAAAATTATTATTAAATAAACAATTTAACTAGTTTTAATTTTGTATAATATTACAGTATTTTGTCCATTGTATTATCCATTTAATTGCAAATTTAATTAATATTTTACAATTGTTAATTATATCTACACACAAGAGTGTTCACTGAATGAGAATAATTCCAACAATCAAGAGAATATTCCATAAACATTTATGCAAGTAAATGACCACAGGTTGTCAAAGTTAGTATTCTGTAGGGTTATCTTTTGGCACTTTGCACCACTTTAACTCAAAAAAGACATTGTTCTTAATACTTGTTATGTGATCCCTTTGCCAACAGCAAGTAAACAGAGCAAAGATCAACTCAGTTTTTGTTAAAAACCTTTCATTTTTACTTGATTTACTAAAAACATTTTACAAATTTTCAAGTGTATTTAGATCAGGTGAGTTACCTGGGTATTCTAACAATATAATGTTATTATTCTTAATACATTGTAGAAATTTCTTTGCAGTACGACAGACAGTTCAATATTGCAGCTGAATTTCCTGTTCAGACTATTCATTATATTGTTGGATAAATCGATTCTATAAAACGTCAACATATTCAGCAAAGTTTATTGTGTCGTCAACCATATAAAAGCTTCTAGTACTATGAGCTTAACCCTAACCCTAATCCAATATTATCTTTGAATGATGCAGTTCTGATGAAATTCTTCCAGCAATCTGCGCTTTACGTCAAGGAATTGATCACTTAGCATCTGAAAACTTTTTCATCAGAAAACATATCTTCCTCCAAATTTCTAATGTGCAGTTTAAATATACTTTTGCTCAGTTATATTTAATCTACATACTAGAAAGTCACAATCTTGAAGACTTTTCCGTAAAAATTTGACAGGTACATGTAAGCTAATTATCCCTCAAAATTCTTTGAATTTTGAAACACCAACTTCTATAACAATTTTTAACTGTATCATCTGTATTTTCTTAGCGCGAGAAGTCATTTTTCTAAGTGAAATATCACGACTCAAAATAACATAGAAATAATCCAAAAGTTTAAATATCGGCTGCTAATATATTTTAAATTTTAAAATATAAGTACAATAAATAAAAAAAAGTATAAACAGTTTTATACAAAAGTTAAGTTTCAATCTTAATTATACGTAAATTAATCAAAATAATCACATACAAACTATCAATTAATTTATATATTCTGTTTTGACTGAGACTTAAAAAACAAATAATTATTCTAATTCAGTGGCCACCCTGTATATACAGAGATTTTGAATCTTTCTTTTCGTCAGATCTAGTACGATAAGGGTATGGGGTAAACACTCCATGAGTAAAAAACGGCATAGGTTAAAACTACACAATTAAAACTGACCAAAATAGTAACTTATATAGTTTAATTATGCTTTGCAAAAACTACCCTGTCTATTCTTTAAGTGTCGGCAAGGAAGAGATTGTGTTTACTTGTCATTATAAACCTTCAGACGAGTAAAAAGATGCTTCTGTTTCTCTATCCCTGTTGACATTTTTATGAATAGAGAGTGCTCGGCGTCAAAATCATTGGATGATATCAATAAAGTCTGTTTGAGTGGACTGCGTCGTAATTAATATACAAAGTCGACATCTGGAGCTCACTGTGATCGTGTCGATATATGCTTAAACCGCTTATCAGTCTAATTTTTGTACTGACATTTTATGAATAGACAGGGTAGTTTTCCAAACCACAATTAGACGGGGGCAGTTAGTGTATCGGATAGTTTTAACAGTGCAGTTTTCACCTGGGAAGTCTTCACCCTGAATCAAGGTTAGACCGTGTATTAATAAA
Source organism: Girardia tigrina (assembly GCA_001938485.1). Lineage (NCBI taxonomy): Eukaryota > Metazoa > Platyhelminthes > Tricladida > Dugesiidae > Girardia > Girardia tigrina. Next base: position 12,063 of record MQRK01233499.1, on the reverse strand, counting down.
TTCAGTTGTCCTAAGATTTTTTTCACGAGGATTGAGAGGATTTAGTCACATTTTTAAAAGTTCTACGAAACGCTTTTTCAATTTTATTAATGAATGGGAACTATTAAATATGAAATAATTAATAAGAAATATTAGGAATCTTTAAAGTAATAGTTAAATATTTTTCTTAATATATTTTCTTTATATTATTTTTTAAATTTAAGTTTTCTTATATAAACATTCTCCATAAGAGTCGTGTTTTGTTTTGTTTAAAAATGAAAAGATTAAAATAATTATATTTTTATTTATTATTTGTTTGCAACATAATCTCTAAAATAATGATATAAAATCGAAATGACAACAAAATATCATTTTTAATCATAAAAATAATTTAATTTATTTTTCAAATTATATCATTGATTATCTAACTAGACTTGGAGGAGTATAAATATGTATTTTATTTATTAATTTTTAATATAAACTACTAGTTTTTTGTAACATAATATTGAATATATTATGATTATTATTCTATTACACTTATTTTAATAAACTAAAAATTATAATAAATTCTATACATAAGAAAATAAAAGTTTCGGTTGAATTAAAAATGAGAAGTATCGAAAGTAATAGGAAAATAATCAATTATTAATTTAGCACATAATATAGACTAGTTTCCCATAGATTACTCCAGTGCGAAATCCGTGCTCTGTGAATTGGCATTGGGAATATTATGCAGAATTATCAGACAGTTGGAACAAGCGAGAGAGAAAGATTTTCTAGGGCAAACATTTACAACAAACTTATTTCAATTGAGAATAGATTTTCCCCAAGTCCAATAGACTGAAAATATTTACCAATAAAATAATTTTTCAACAAAATTTTTGACTCGTCTTTCAGAACGGGAGATTTTTCCAATCGATAGTTTCTCTTTTGAGTCGTTATTATTATTAACTGATGAGTATTTTCCATCGCCAATATCGAATCTGTTATGGCAAGTGTTTCTTTTTCTAGACATCAACATTTGACATCGTTGACTCGAGTCTTCCATCCAAATTCCTCTGACAAACTCATTTCTTTTTTCAAACGGCATTTTTGTTTTCTACATATAGGAACAAAAATTATTTTTATTTCAGACTCAGTCTCAACGTGTAAAAATTTTTTTTTGTTTTTAAGTTAGATATTATGAAAATTAATGTAAATACTAATAATAATATCAAAGATTTTTTTTCCATTTGTTTGATCAAAACTACAATTAAAAATATATATATCATGTTGTGTTATTTTACCGATAGAATAAAATCAAGTTATTATTATTGAATCTTTGATCATCGGATGTTATTCCTCTAATGATACAAAGGTGTCTTCATTTATTTTATTCCTTTTTATTATTATTTGACTCCCTAATGAGTTCCAGAGATAGTCGACACATGTCTGAGGGTGATCGCCTTAAGTTTTTATCAGTCGAAATGTAAATTAAAGTCTCATTTTCTATTGTTTTTCATTTCTAATGTTTTTTAACTGATTTAAGTTATATAAAATTGTTTAAAAAATTATAGTGTTATTCAAATAAACTTAGATTGTGATCTTAAAATGCTAATGAAAGCCAAAGTAAATATATCTCTCAGTTTGAAATTAAAATGCTAAAAATAATAATCAAAATAAAAAAAATAATAACAAAATAAATAATAATTTTGCAATTAAACGATATGAATAATAAATATATTTGCTATGATCAAAGGGTTAGTTCGCAGAATTTTGACTCTTTCCTCTTAGTCTAAGTAGACCTGTGATGACCTCAATATTCTCACCAAACGACTTGATAATATATACCTAGATAAGAAAACCGAGATCAGTATTGGACCAATCTCTGATAGAATCTACACTCGGCGTAATCTACACTACAATTAAACGAATGTTATGGGTGTCATAACTCTTAAAACGGAGAGTTACATCGTCCTTTCAAAACACGAATTAGTGAACATTCACAACTCGATCGATCAAGTAAGGTTTTTCAATTAGTGTAACTTTTGCAAAGATAGAATCTAATCAATTTCAAAGAATGAATGTTCTATTCTTCAAACTAATTCCAATTCACATTATGAAATGTTCAATTGTGAATTATTGTTAATTAAACATTATTATCCAAAATAAAAAGAGTAGGACAACATCAATGTTAAATCTTGTTAATAAATTTTGCACAACAAAATTAACCTGAAATGTAATAATTTATATTTTTTATCATTTACTAATAAAATATTTACTTTTTCTTTAATAGCTGATAATTTACAAAGCAGAACAAAATATGTTCTATAATAATATTTTTTTTACAAAATGTTTAAAAATATTTATTTTGAATAATCATCAGACTAGAAATAAAATTAAAATGTAAAAAAATATAAAATAACTTAATAGTAGATGTATTTATTTTCATCTCTAAAGTATTTTTTGTTAATTTAACTACAAAAACTTTAACTAGAAAAAATCCGAATATTAAAAACAAGCAATTCCAAAAATTCTAATTCAAACAGAAATTCTTCTAGTAGAAAGTGCAGAAATTTCTCGGAGATATTTGTGAAAAAAAAACTAATGTCAATTATTTCCCAAAATTCATTAATAATTAAGTAGTGTCTAAGAAGTGGTATTAAACGAAGCATTTTGATATCATTATTCCAAAAAGATATATAATGAATTTAGGAAATCATTTTTCGGTTAACGAATATTTGTGAGAATATTCGTTCAGGTTTGATTGGAGAAAAAATTCTCAACTAAATTGCTTGAGATTGTTGTCATTGGAAATTGATCCCAAAAAGAACTAGATGGCATCAGTCTGTCTGTTGGTTGGCATCAGCAATTCAGTAATCTGTAATGATTAATTTATGAAATTTGATGGAAACATACAGAATTTCGAACACAGTGAAATGTATCTCTGCAATTAATGAAATTTATCCCCATCTGTAAATTATTTTTTTATTATGAGATGTGTTCAGAACTTGATTATCCGTACTTTAAATGCTCTCTTCATATTTTCTTGATTTATTACAGTAGTCAATGAGACGTTTGGGGGGATTTTCGTCTGACGTTTTCATGATGGATTATTGGGAATATATTACTTCATGTATTTGGTTAATTAAGAACTAAACAAGTCATTAAAAATAACAAAAAATAATAATTATAAGTAAAAAAAATAAAGCTTGATAAACAAATTTGAATAGAAAAACAGAGAAGGAAATGTTCAAGTGTCTTGGGATAAGGACAATGAGGATAATCGCAAATTCTGAAGATAACGAATGTTTTCTTAATTAATTTCAATTAAAATTGATAAAACAGATTAATTATTTTTAATTAATTTCTTGATCACTGCCTCTTTTTATTTGAAGAACTAATTTAGTTCATTAGTTGTTTTCTAATGTAATTTGAAGAGCTCGGATCGGATCATCGTTCGCATTTTGAAACATTGCATTATTACTCAGATAAACGGAGTTGAAATTGAGAAAATGTGTAAATAATTTTATGCCATGTAAATATGTCAATTGTCATGTCATAACAATCAAAGTTATTGAAAAATGTTTTAGAATGTCCGTTTCAATAAATGATAAATTATGATACTAATGATATAAAAAACTAACACGTGTGAAAAAGGGTTTTTAAGACCCGAAACGCAGAAATAGAGAAGGAAGAAGTGAATCTAGGAGTAATAGTTATTGATATAAAGCAGGGGTGCTCAGACTTAAACCATTGACGATCGACTATAAAAATATTAGGTGGCAAGTGATCGACTGGTACAAATTTTGTTCCCGCTACGTGCAAAAGCACTTTCTGGCTGTAGCACTTTCAACTGTTTGAATACTCCTGGATTAGAATATAATCTTTGGATAAAAATAAAAAGGCACACTTACAACACAATTTGTAGTACTAATTATGCAAAAAATTTTCCGCTCAACACTGTTTTAGTCATTTACATCGCACGATAAAGTACAATATGAATAAACGGGTATGACTGTACAATGAGGAAGAATAAGCACATCACAGGCGATAAAGAAGGGGAAACAGTTACAATAATAGTAAAAAAATATCTAGAATATTTTTTATAAATACGTATGCTATCGACTTAAAAACTTGTCGCGATCGACCGTTTGAGCACCCATGATATAAAGTCTCTCGGAGTATATTGTTTCCGTAGCTTAATTAAGGGATGTGATAAAATTATTATTTGAAATCTTCTTTTCAGTTGAGACTTCATGAGTTTTGATTGTTTGATTTGGGATGATTTACTTTCGTTGATTAACGCCAAATATATGGACGAAAAATTAGTTTTTAATCGCACTTTTTGCCTCTTTATTTAAAATTTAGAATAGTATAAATTGATTTTGAAATTGACATTCTAAAAACATGTGTCTATAACTTTTATATTTTCTATTTTTATTTAATTATAATTTTCCTTTTTTCAATAAATAACTTCCAATTAATTTATGGTATTTTAATGTAATATATATATTAACTAATAATATATAACAAGACGACGCGTTTCGAGATAATAAAAATCCCATCGTCAGGTCACAAAATGTACCAAGCAGGTACACTATATGGAAACTTGCCGAAAATAAATAAAATTTATCCAATAAATTATTGGATGAAAATAACTTTATTTCACTTTTTCTTAAAATTAAGAAAAATGCACTAAATGCAATCAATCTCATTCTCGCAAACCAACCATTGGCAGCTATCAATTGCCATTTGAGAAAACGATATGTTTTCTCTATCGTTCCGTACTTTACAAGGTAACGGAGCAATTGTAATATATACAATTTACATACATATATTACAACAATTTAAATTAACAGTTTGACCAATATTTATGTGAATATCTATCAATAATACACCTCAACCCATTAATTAACATTCGAAATTGACGAAAATGAAGCGCTTTAATATCTAAAATACAAATTGGAATTATTAACTAATAATATTCTATTTATTAAAACTTAATTTTTATTATAATACCATGTCTCGTAGTCATACCTTTTTTTAAATGTTTCAATTAACTTATTTATTTATAAAGTTATATATAACAAATATGGATGTGTACCTACAGAGATTACATTTACATTGCCATTTGAGAAAACGATATGTTTTCTCTATCGTTCCGTACTTTACAAGGTAACGGAGCAATTGATAGCTGCCAATGGTTGGTTTGCGAGAATGAGATTGATTGCATTTAGTGCATTTTTCTTAATTTTAAGAAAAAGTGAAATAAAGTTATTTTCATCCAATAATTTATTGGATAAATTTTATTTATTTTCGGCAAGTTTCCATATAGTGTACCTGCTTGGTACATTTTGTGACCTGACGATGGGATTTTTATTATCTCGAAACGCGTCGTCTTGTTTTTATCCCTATTATATAGATTTTACCTTACAATGTATATATATATATATTATATACTTTTCGTGTATTAATTTAATTTAGAAATTATCTATTTCGTCTCACATCACAAAAATATTTGTCAGGATGATATTTAAAAAAATAGTAACGAGCGATAGCAACGGAGAGCGAACCCACGACACGTAATAGTAACGTGCGGAATGCAAGGTCATATGTCATCTGAATCACGACAAACACATGTTGTCAAACTGATTCGGTTTTATTCAATAAAGTATTGAAATCAAATGATTTTCTCAAATTCAATGACGTTTATCTCAGAAATATTACAGTTTACAGATGAACGTCAATCAGATTTTTTCTGATCGACTTATTATTTAATTGCACCAAAGTACTTTAATTTGATTCTTTGCACCGAAATACGGTGACAGAAATAAATACTGGCATCAAACTATTACCAATCTTCAACCTTCTTTACCTAGGAGGTTGATATTTTTCCTTGACGTTGTGGAAATCTGTTTGTAACAATAAAAATTTATTTTTACTTTTCAGATTCAGTTTTGCTATTCTCAAAAGTAAAATTTTAGTCCGATTTTCTTAATTTAGCAAGTCTTTTATCTTCAATTAATATAAGATTTTATTAATATTTAAAATCCGTCAATATAAAAAAGTATTCCTCTTCATTATTTTTACTGTACCATAAAAGTAATGGATTTTTGATCTGATATTCACGCAGATCAAGGATGGATGTTATAGGGGCAGAAATGCGTTGATAATTCTCGGCTAGGATTTATAAAATTCCATCAGAAATAGTGTTCCTTAAACATTATTTGCATGTCACTTTACCACAAATATTTTTTTATTTTCTATAGCTTTCTAAATATTGTCAAAGAATAGAAAATGTTTTATTTTGATAATTCTATTTCACTTCACTATTCATTTGACTAAAGATAAAACCACGACAACTTTATATAAATAATATATTAAATTATCTATACCGGAAATTATGACATATTCATAATTAATACATTATGATAAAATGTCTATTTCCATTTACTCATAAATCTCTTGCGTCATCTCTCCGGTCCTCGCCCCGGGTAACAGAAGAATATCGACTCCGTCACTGATGACTGCCAATAATCCCGCTGGCAGTTGACATGTTCCTTCTTGTTCTAGGGGTCACTGCGGCTCTCCTGTCGATTATATTTTGATTAACTTTATATTTTTTGAACATGTAACGCTACTAACATATCTTAGACACGCAAATGACACGTTCTTCTTTCGACAATATTTTGTCACAAATCTGAATATACTTTATTACTTTCATTCATTACTTTTAGATAAAGATTCAATTCAGATGATGTATTAAATTAGCAACACAGGAAATTATTTATTTATGCCTAATTAATTCATTACCATCAAGTAATGCAATTAAGTATTCATTGGCATTAACTCAGAAATATATTCTTTGCTATTTTGAGAAAATAATTATTATTAACTTTAGTTCGATTTCCAAGAAGAAATATTTGTATTAAAATTGATAGTAAAAAGGATTGATTACGCAATTGTAAGGAAAGAACAATAAATTGCTTTTTAATCAATAAATTTCAGCAGAAATCGCACAAAGTAAGTTCACGAAAACAAAAAATTCTAATTTCATTTCATTCGTGTTTACTGCTAAATTTTAATGCATCGCTGCGAACTGAGCTTCGTAGTGAATGAGGCTGGGCCAATAAAACGATGATTAGAATAATTAGCCAGGACTCACTCATCTAGCGGTGACTCATCGGAGACTGCGCTGCCTCATTCTCTCCTTCGACTACTTCTACTACTAGCATCCCTTCTGCCTTCCCTACTCTACCACTACTACTAGATCATCATTAATATTATTATCATTTTATTAATTATTATCTGTGTATATACTATTATTTTATTTGAACAATAAATATGTATTATTAAAGTGGCCATTAATCAATGTTATTGGCATGATTGGTCGAATATGGATTTATTTTGAATTTTTAATATGCTTACTAAAACTAATTGTTAATGTTATCCAATAAATTCAATAAATAATAAAGGATTTATTCCATACTCACACTCAGTCGCTGCACCAATAACACGGGGAGTCACGCTGGAATCCATGGATTCAAATCAGAAGAGTGGAAGCCAATCGATTACATTCAATGTAATGACGAGCTTGTCAAAGTGTTGTGAACAGTATAGCGTCTCGCACCATCCTACGTAAACTAGTAATCCTCGTGTTGTGGGGGTATAAATACGAATTTGGCAGACTCTACCAAATGAATAATGGCCCAAGTCAGAAGAAAATTAATTGTTTCAAAAATACACGTTTGTCAAATGCCAACAAAATGAAGCGTGAACTGTAGGGTTTTCAATATAGCAATAATGGTTTAAGTCTCTTCGCTGTTATTCATAGTGATCATCTTATTTGACAATCTCAGTAGTTTAACAGTTTAATTTCCAACTTTTGAGACGTTCTCTTCAGTTCTAACAGTTTTCTCTTTCGTCTTAAACTCTTCTATATTGTTAAATATTTTTTTCAAATTCTTTGCATTTATTGCGTGTACATATTATCATTGTTCTATTTATTGTGTGCATTATTCATTGTGCATTATTCATTGTACGATGACTTGTATGGTGAAATCTCTTACTGATTGTAGTTCGTCAAACTTGAGATCCCCAAAAACAAAATATTTCCGTGTTCACTCATTATCATTGAAAATTCAGCGAACAAATTAGTATCCATGAAGACCCTTAAATATAATTATGTAAATGAAGGAGTTATAATGCAATACGCTCTGCGCTATGTAATCGGCGTGTTACCATGAAACTACGAATATGCGGATTGGGTCGCTGTGAAGACGCTTCTTTAAAGATTCTTCACTGTGTGAAGATTGTTTCTTAGAAAGTAAATAATAATTCTCTTGAGTAGTCAGTGGGGAAATTCCCTTTGCTAATGTGGGCTCTCTGTGCCATGTATTTCAATTGGTCGTTCAAACATCACTCAGACATTAACGAAGACCCATTCAAATATTCGTTAGCTATCAAATTAAAAAGTAATATCAATCATTAAGTGTATACAAAAACAGTTCTGCTGCTTAAATACTTGGAGATGTCCACTTCTAGCAGTGGATTAGATGAAGAGGGATTCTGGATCACTGCAGGCACTACCAGGGAAACATAAATAAATATAAATTTATTAATATTTATTGTCAAATTAATCAAATAAATAAAAGTTTATTTATTTTTTCAATGTATTTGCCTTGTTCTAATTGATGCATTGATGAGTCTAGGAGTCGTCACTGTCAATCAACAGCGGATTGAACGAGTGTCAGTTGTCCATACGTGTCATGTGACCGTCAATAATGAGTTTATTAACAATATTCAACACACACACATACGCATGCACTCGCGCATTGTGTGTACACACTTACACATGACCGTCCTTCAATCACATTTCTAATCAATCAATCAAATGCGATTCACTTTATTGATTGATGTCTTTTTTAATGTTTATTCTTCTGTTCAGTTTGAATGCCATTTAAATCGATCATTGTCCTCAATTTCATTCTATTATTATAATGAGAAAACGAACCATTTTAGTAATAAAATTATAAATATAGACGTAGATGATGGATCATAAATGACGGATGAGCGTAAGTGATGAGGAGTAACTGAAGTAGTAAATGAACTGTATTGATATAATGAGTGATGATGGTCTGTCAATTATGATCGGATCTAGCACAGTGCTGCTGCTGCAATTAGACAGCTCTACGTCTGTCAACAACACAATATTGGCATCTCATTTATGCATTCACTTACACATCTCTGTTGGCATTACTATTATTAACTAATTAATATTTGATAGTACAATATTTAATATTTATTTTATATACATGTTTCTAGGCGTCCTCTTTCAGTAGCATGACTGACTCTACTGTTTCTCTTAATATAATCACCGTAACCTTAAACATGGACACTGTTCCATTTTTGGGTATATCAATTGTTGGTCAAACGAACGGCAGTCAGGAGAATGGAGACGGAGGGATTTATGTTGGGTCTATAATGAAGGGAGGAGCTGTCGCGCTGGATGGGCGAATAGAACCCGGTGATATGATCTTAGAAGTTAATGGAATCAGTTTTGAAAATGTCAGTAACGAAGAAGCCGTCAGAACTCTGAGAGAACAAGTTCAAAAGCTAGGGTTTGTTATTATTTTCAACTGATAGGTCGTTATTCCTGTATATTACAGTCCAGTTACTTTGGTCGTAGCAAAAAGTTGGGATCCAAATCCTCCTGGGTATATGCTTCCTCAACAAGACCCAGTTCGTCCTATAGATCCAAGAGCCTGGGTACTTCACACACAAGCTATGGGTAACATGGCACCTCCAGCACAACTTCCAGCGAGCAGTGATCAATTTGTTCAGAGTGGTGGTAAATATCTTCCTTATGCAGGTGCCATGTCAACAGTTGCTAGCACCATTACAACCACCAGTTCCAGCTTGAAAAGCAGTTCAGTTGTGGAAGTACAAAATTCACAGAATAAATTTATCAGCCGAAGTGATGAATCGATACCGACACCACTAACATGTGATCATGATCCTTCAATCATCATCCGAGCCATGGCAAAACCAGACTCCGGATTGCCCATTCGAGATCGCCTGTGGTTGAAGATCACAATATACAATGCTTTTATTGGTTTGTTATTACTTTACATTTACTAATTTATAATAATTTAAAAATAATGAGTCAGTGTGACTTGAGGCGATTTAATTTTTTCATAATAGCTCGTTCGTAAAATACATAACACATAGGGGGAAGGGGGGTCTGTAAAAGTGTGACACTTGGTGACAAGAGGGGAGGGGGGTCTAAAAATTTGATACGTCAAAAAAATGATTATTATTGAAATCTTTCTTCAAAAAACAATAAATAATATAATGCTTGATTTAACATTAGAATTAAATGAATTATGTAAATTTTATTACACGATGTATTAATTCTAAAGTCACTATAATTCCCTTCAAATTTAAAACTGTAAAACTTCAAAAATTTGATTTTTAAAATATTATAAATCTTTAATCTGTAACATGTATCTGTAATGGGAATAAATTTTGTAATTATAAATGTAATTTATATTTTGCATCGCTTATATTGTTAAATAATCACAAGAAAGTACATCCTAAGGAGAAAGAGATTTGAGGTCCTAAAACTAAAAAGATACTACGAAAAGAGGAAAATCAAGTACTTGCAATAATTGAAGATAATGCTGGAGCTGAATGCGTCGAATGGATCCAAGAAAATCTTTTTAACGAAGAAATTATAAATTTTTCAATGCCCGAAGAATATGAATTACAGGAAAATATGTCAGTTTTTACAATTGAAGAGCATTTAGGTTAAATTTGGGAAAAAATACTGAGAAATAAATAAAATATAGTAGTTTTTATATTTTTTGTTTTTGTGATTTGTGACGTGACACCTAGGGGGGCATTATGAAAGTGTGACACTTTGTGACAAGGGGGGAGGGGGTCTAAAAATCCAAATTTTCACGTTATGTATTTTACGAAGGAGCCCTAAGTAACTAGAATGAATGATCGGGTGAATATATGTAAAAGTTCTTTATTAAAAGTTTATTCAAATTGTCAAATTTATTGTCAAATTTAAGTTTGTTTTCATGAATCCTTTCATCTATCATGGAGAGAATGGAAACATTTGACAACAGATTACTTTAGCTAATTCTTTTTAATTCTCTTTTATTATGAAAGACACAAGGATATCTGTTTTCAGTTAATTTCTGATGTTATTTTAGTTTTTACACTTTCGTCCGGAATCGCATTTCGAGGAATCGATTGAAAAATCTTTTTTCCTTGAAAATAATTATTTTCTTCCATTGTTCATTCGTTTGTACTATAATTTGGTCTCAATCACTAAAGTTTTTTTCTAACTTTTATTTGAGTCTCATCTCTTTAGAATTGATATTCACAATAAATGAATAAAAATTATTGAAATTTATCTTTTTTTCAGGTTCTGATCTTGTGGACTGGCTCTTTACCTACGTCCAAGGATTTGCTGACAGAAAGGATGCCAGGAAATTTGCCGCCAACCTTCTCAAAATGGGCTTCATCAGACATACAGTGAATAAATCCAGCTTTTCTGAACAGTGCTACTATGTCTTGAATGACATGACTAACGGTAAATAAATTACTTGGTTTTTAGATATTGAGATAATAAATACTCTGTCTGCGTCTGTCTCTCTTCATCATCTAAAGTAACACGATAGAAAAGTATTTGTATTACATGGATTCTGAAGAATAATTTTCTTGTTCTTGTTAATCAACTGACAATATAATCCTGCTTGAAAAGACGCAAAAGTCACGATTTACTGGTATTTTACATTAAACAAATTGTTTTTTGGCAAGAATGCATGGATATGGGATGTTCATTTGAATTGGTTTATTGTTTATCCAAACTGTCTAGAGGACAAACAATCCTTCTAGAAGAGAACGGAAATCACTGGCGAATCGCTGATTGACATTGTCTCGAAGATCTCCAGGAAATTGATATAGGAAATAGCTGGAATTTTTATTTTGAGAATTGAAGTGATTGTTAACTTTACGTTTTCTAAATGGTTTTCAGCCGATATGAGAACAAGTGTCTGTCGGAACAAGATTTTACTGGCCGTGTTTTGT
>MQRK01233497.1:39788-51411 GCA_001938485.1 Girardia tigrina | reverse complement strand
TATATATATATATATATATATATGTATATAAATATAAAATTTATTTTTTATTTTTTACAAAAGAAATAATATTTTCTTTTTTATTTTAATTCTACTTAACTTAAGTTTTATTTTGAGAATAAAATTTATCAACTGCGTGGCTTTATATTTTATAAAATACTAATGACAAAATAAATGTAATGGATATAATATTGGTATTAAAATTTAGTAATATTATTTATATGTATTTATCTTTATATTCATATAGAGATAATCTTAATATAATTCATGATATAATATAGTTCATATTAATATAATTCATAAATATTTAGATTTCTTTAATAAAAGTTAAAAGAATATATTTATATTATAAAATTATTTTTAATACAATTTTTTTCAAATAAATTTATATCATTCAAAATTGCAATACATTCTCCGCTAATCGACAAAAAGAATCAGAAGTAAGGGAGCATTTATAATATTCATGATCCAAGTGCACATAAAATATGATAAAAATACCTGCGATCGAAAGACATGTGAATACAATGTTATTAATCTAAATGCTAGACGTTTGTAATTGACCATTCCAATAATAAAAACCTTGGAAATTGCAAAATCAAATAAATCCAAACTCACAACTGAAGAACGTTTATTTCCAGTTGAAACATTTTCCTAAACGGATAACATAATGAAACATATCCGCAATAGCATGAAAAGGTTGCAAGAGGTTTGAAGATGCATCATAACAAATCTAATTTACTGCTTTAAAATGACGGGTTCCTCTAAACATCATCCTAGGTTTGATAAAGAGATCCTTTTACTATCCTATATTCGGAATTCAGTCATTATTGTTTTACATTTTTAGATGTTATGTAAAAAAGTACGATTAATACACAATCTTATTTATCCAAAATAATAAAATTATTAAATCAAAACGTTATGTCGCATACCTGAAATATAAAGAGCATAAAAACATATAAATAAGAAAAAATATTTCGGTTAGGCTTAAATTATATAAATTATATAAACTATTTTTTCGTTTTTAATAAATATATATTTTTACATTTCATTGCTTTTATCATTGATAATCATATTTTATCTATTTACATCTTAACATCCGATATTAATATAAATATATTTTAAAATATATATAAATTATTTTTTAAATTGTATTTTTATTAATTATTATTTTTTGTGTTTTAAATATGATACCTTTGACAAAATTATATTCTTGACAAATAATTTCTTTTGTAAATTAAAAATAAAACTCATATTTTATTCAAAATTTGGGTGTCGTTGAAAAGGATCACATTTCAAAAGAGAGATTTTTATTTCTATAAGTTTGTTACTAAAACTATTTTGTAAAATCAAAACAGTTTTGGTTGAAAATATATTTGTAAGAATGATACAAAATAGGGGTATGAAAATAGTTTTCTTGAGGTCCGAATCCGATTCTTGAAAACTTTCAGAGGATCGATTTTCAAAAACAAACATTTTTTCTAGAACACTTTTATCTATCTAGATTTTAAATATTGGTTTTGTTCTACTTTTATCTAATTGTTGTAGAAGTATGACAGATTGAATTTGAATTTATTTTGAATGCCGATTCAGTAATGTCATCAAGTTATTTTTAAAAAGAAGTAATCTTCCAGGAAAATCTTATTCCGTTGATAGAACTGGGAAATGTTACATCACTGAAAACTTTGAAATATTGAATGAGAGAGTTTAAATGTGAAGTATCTCTGCTTATGATAAAGAAAAAAGAAGGCCACCCAAGAAATGTTTTTAACTTAGTAGATACAAAATTAAATACATTTGTAATCAGAAAACTATGTTCCTCATTTGTTGTTGGTTTCTGACAAACTAAAATAATAATAGAAGATAAAACAACATTTACGAGTTACTTTCCCTAAATTAAGAACCAATTATTAGAGTTAAAACTATATTTGAGAGAAACATGTTTCATCAAAATGTACTTTACAAAATGAACTTTGTATTGTAAAATAAGCTCATAGAATCAACAGATGAAGGGGACGAAAGCGCACATGAGAAAAGTTTCTTGAAAAAAGATTTAAGATGCAAGGCTAACATTTGTAGATCACCGGTCATTTAGTCAGGATTTGAGACTAATCAATTTCAGACTGTTTTGACATCTCAAAAAATGTTTACCAGGAAGTGATATTCAGTTCAACAATGACTTGAGGTGACTGATGAAACCTTCTCCAATCAGTGTATCCAGGCTTCTTCAAACGAGGGTTTTTCGAGTAGGTAGCTCATTGCAATAAGTGTTTCGGTTTAAATAGAAGTTTTATTGAGAAATAATAGCCTTACGTTTTCATTTATTTTAGTTATGAAAATGAGGTTTTTGATAAAATTGATGCCTACTTCTGGTCGGATATAAGGCATAACATATTTTATATGATTTAAATTCTATTTATATTAAGTGATCAACCCAATTTCTTAATTGAAAATTATATCAATGAATAAGAAAACTATAAATTAAAATAAAAAAAGAAAAAGTAATAGAATTAGTTGCCTGAATTTCTATATTGTTAAATGATCATGTTTATAGTATAAAAGGAACAAATATATTATTAAAATTTTTATTTTTATTTATTATTGCACTATTTCTAATGAGTAATGTTGTTTTTTTTATTTTAAAAATAATAAAAATACTAACTTTTGTAGATGCTTCTGCTTTTCTAGGAACAGCGACTTTTGGATCAATCTAAAATTTCATTAATAAAATTGTAAATATAAAAAATGTTTTCATAACCTTTTTAGAATCTAAAATGTGCGGAGTTTTGTTTAGTACTTTTTTGACACTTGAACTCTCCAAAAACGTCACAAATCCGAATCCTCTAAAATAATTTTTTTTCATTTCATATTTTTTAATTTGTAAAAGAAAATTTTTAATGTTATATAAATAAAATTTTTTAAAAAAAAATATTGAAAGAAAAATATTATCTTACTTTTTTTGAATTTTTTAAGGCAACAGAAAAGAAAAAATAAAGTGAAACAAAAACTGAATTTGTAAAAGAAAAGATAATTTTAAGGTTCTAATTTGCTGTTTAAATGTTTCTTTATCAAATGTCTTTGCTTAAATAATCTTATTTAAATAATTTTAAAACTAAAAATATACAATTATTATGTGAAACAATTAATACCAAGGTAAAAAAATAATATGACTTGTTTTATTACTAAATTTATATAAAAATACAGAAATTATAATAAAGTCATATAATTTGTAAAGTATAAATTTATTTAATTAAGAGAATACGAAGAATTAAAACCCTAACAATAAAAAAGAAATAAATAGTTATGGGAAACTTTCGAACTAAAAAGTTTTCAAAATAAATATTAGAAATAGAAAGTTTGTGAAATTCTTCCACATCTTCTTTCTAAAAATATTGTAGGGATAAAAGTCTCATGATATTAAAATTGGATGATGGAGTATCGTAAAGAGGAAGAAATGAGCATACAACCTTCAATGTCAGATTACAATGGCTTTTTAATTGCACAAGAAGTAATAAAATATAAATTTGTAATAATATGATCTAAATTAATCAATATCATTATATGCATAAAATGAACATATTTTTTAATTTTGAATACAATAATAATTACATTATATTATTACTATTATTATTACATTACATGTTTATGTATGAGGGTACTATAATTATAATAAATGTAGTCTAGAATCAAGACTCTAGATGACGAAATAAATTATGTCACCGAAATCGCCTTCGAATAATTACTATAAATAAAAAAAAATAATTCGTTGATAAAATAAATATTATTGTCAACAATTTAATATCGGGAAGAAAAAGGAAGAGCACTTGCATAATCGCAATGGAAGTAGAAAAGATCAAACAACTATAAGGAATATAAAAAAAGAACAAACAAAAAACTTTAATTATCAAAGATGCAAAATAATCTCTTTTTTCGATTATTCATTGTGTATGGATTGTTGTAGGTAAAGTTGTTGAGGTTAATACACTTTTCTTTTTTAATTTTCTTCGTTTCTTTTTAGATGATATTGTTTCAGTCAATGTCGCATAATGGCATTCGTGTAATATTTGATAATATTGTTCGAATAATGTCAAAGGAAGAGCTTTTTTCAAGATAAAGCAAAAAAGGCAATTCAGAGAGATACTGCTAATATAATTGTGTGTAAGTTAAATTTTTAATTGATTTTTTTTAAAAAAATAACCCATCTTACTGTGGCCTGAAAATGATTGACCATCAAACGGGACTGATGAGATATCCACAAATTATATATCTAATATTTTATTTAAATTTATTACGAAAAGGTAAATTGGTACAAACGAGAACGACATTACTCCCATTCATTCATATGTGTTCAAGACATTACCGGAACTTTTACATATTGTATAGGGAAAAATAGTAACAAAAATTGTTGTTAAATATAACTGAATTAATCATCAAAACATTTGTTTATAACACTATTTTGAATTATATTTCGAATTCTTGAAATCGAAATTAAGTCAAGACGTTTGGAAAAATACACAAATATGCAAATAATAAGGAAAGATTAAGATTCAAACATTTTTGATGCATTTTTGTACGAAAATTAAACAAATTATCAGGACACAAATTATCGCCACAAAAAATAGAGGTAATATTACAAATAAAATGTCTTTGAATATGCAATTAATAGTTGACTTCTTCAATATTTTTACATGAAAGATATTCCCTTATTATATATATATATATATATATATATATATATTATTTATGAACAATATTCAAAATCCTAAAATCAGAGATCTTCAAAAACATTCTATAAAAAAATAATTTACTCATTCTATTATCCATAAAGTATATCCGTAATGTAACTGAAATTATTCTTCGATATCAAACTAAAGTATTTGCATGAAGCAAAGAAAGCTGACCCTAGAAAGTTTTTAATGATAGAAACAAAAGATTTTAAGGTCTTTAAATAAATGACTTGAGATTGATAAAAACCGTTTTAGATGTTCACAGTACTTGGCAATACAAAGATTTTTCATATAATATTTACCATTTTATTCAAAAATTATTTGTTAAATCAAATATTCATTCAATGTTTTAAAACTCCTATAAGTCACAGTTCAGACAATAAATTCATAAAATATGCTTATAAATATGACATTTTCAGTTTTAGAAGATAGAGACCTTAATGATATTTATTCATAATATTTTTAGTTCATTGCAGTCTGGCGAGTAAGGAGGTCTCAAATCAGGAGATAAATGTAGTTTGGAATTTCTATATTTGGGTCAGAATGTTAAAATTACCCAAATGTAATTAAAAAGTTAAGTATGTAAATTGTGAATAAAAGGCTTTTTAAAACTATAAAACAATAAATGTAAAGAAACTAATTGATTTGAGGTTGATTTTTTCCAATTTGTGAATTTTGTACAGGTTTATAAATATCAATGATAAAACATAATTTAAAATATAGTAAAGTATATAAAAACGTTAGGAAAAAAGAAATAGAAAATAACTATGCAAATAAAATGAAGCTAGATAAGGAAAACCTTTGCAAAACATAATCATTGTTAACCAGAATATTTTTTTCTTATGTAATAAATCAGTGATAAAAATAATAGTTTATCAATTACTTAACACAGTTTAAAAAATATAATAAACTGTATTATTTATAAAACCTTTAAACAGAAATAATAAAAAGAAGAGTGATCAAAGCACAATAAAATAAGAACCTTGTCTAAGAGATCGTACAACAAATAAATAACTTTACATACCAATGTCAAAATAAGTATAAAATTTTTATGACCAGATAGTTTTTGAATAAATTTTTTATGATATACTAGATAAAATCACAAAAGCCGGAATAATTTGTTAAAATAGTCAAAAAGTTTGAATAGCGTTTGTGGATCAAGCCTTGGTAATCAGGTATTTCGTTGACAACAAAACATATCAAATAAAATAATAAACATTCATTATCCTTTTAAAAAATTACTGATTGGACTGACCATATAAATAAATAAAATAAACATAAATATACCAAACATGAAAATTTTATTAATGTCAGTGTAGTGGGGAAGACTCATATAAATATATAGTTATATATATTACAATAAATAATATAATTACCATTTTATACATAATTTTCTTAACTTTAAATTATTATAATAATTTTTTTTAACAATTTCTATTGAAAAACGTAAAAAAACGTCAATCAAAAAAACAGGGAGAATATCTTTAATTTAAATCTTTATTTTAATATTTTGTATAGATTATTTTTTCAGTATTGATTAATTTATTAAAAACATTAAATATTTATATTTTTTTAAAAAATGAATTATAAGAAATTATAATAATGAAAATTATAATTTACAAAAAAATAATAATGAAAAAAGTATTTTATTTGTTTTTATTGTTTTATTTAAAATAATAGTGTTAAAAATCAGGAAATATATATTTTTTTAAGTAAACCAAAAATGTAATTTTAAATATAATATTATTTTAACATTAAAAATTATCTATAAATCTTGAAAAAAATTATATTTCTTTTTTTAAAAAAAATAATCTAAAAAATTGACAATTTGAATTCATGTAAAACATAAAACGATCTGAGCATTGAAACAGACAGGATATTGTTTGATCTAAATATTTGAGTTATATAAACTTTAACAACGAAAATTATAACGAAATATTCATTACTCTTACAATTCTATTAAAAACAAAGAGGAAATTCAACGAAAAAGAAAACAACAAAAATAATAAATAAATATGAAGAAAAAAAATTTTTCTTTTTTTAATAATATTATATTTACAAAGGATATTAAATTTAAAAAAAAATATTTTTTCTAGGCGAATGAAAACTATTTAATTTTTTTACATTAATATTTTTTGTTTGAAATGACTGAACTTCATTATAAAAACAATATCGATGATAATTAATAGTTCATTTTACCATTTCAATGTTGTAATTGAAAATTTATAAAAATAAAATTTTATTTATCAATTCTTTATTGAATGCATTGCGAATGTAGACAAACCCAAAGATGCTATCTTGTGACTGCTGGCTCGCAGTTGGCAGCCTTCATACATTTTCTTGTTTTAATGATGAAGATAAAAACTTTTGATTAAACGTCTTTACTATTGACACATCACTTTCTCAACATCACATCACTTTATAATTATGTTTTTCCTGTTTTTCAGTTGTACTTATTTATTAAAAATATAATTAAAAAAATGTTTTTTTTGTAAATTAATTTTGTCTCAAGAATGATAATTTTTTATTATATGTTATAAATGAATAACGATTTCAAGGGAAACGTTTTTATCTCATGTTTTCTTTCACATAACTATTTTATTTTATTTATTTATTTTTTTTAACTTTTTCTCTGATGAAAGGTTATTAATTTAAGTTAAATTAAAATTATTAGTGAATTTATATTAAATGTTTTTTTTTATAAATACTTCTATTGATAGAGATATTAAATAAAATGTGTTATATATATTTTAATTGAAATTTTTTATGTGAGTTTACCTTTGGGATTTAGATATAACTAGGGAAAATAGTTCCCAATTCTTTATAATAATATAGATAATAATATTACTTAAAATAATTTATTTAACAATATCGAATTAAAATATAGAAATTATAATCACAAGAATACAAAATTAAGAAGACATTTACGTTATTTGTAAATATATTACCGTATTTATCAGAAAATAAAAGTAAAATATATGTCTAAATAAATCCAGAATTCACATATTTAACAATATGAACGTTTAAAAAAATATTGGTACTAGAAAGATCTTTAAAATTAATTTACTTTGTTCCATTCTGGATTCTTACCTTAATTTATATAACTAAAAAGGAGTATTTTTTAATTATAAAACTTTGATCCGGTTCACTACTCATCATCTGACTCTGTCGGCTTACTTATGAGATGTAAATGAGATCATAATCCTAGTTTATGACTCTAAGTTTTACGTCTATCTAACCTCAATTCTAAATCTAGCGACTATCAAAACTTCAATAAATAAAGTTTATTTTTAATGCTTATTCGGAAATCACAAAAAAATTATATTCAACATATAATGTTTACCAAGTTATACAACTTAAATTACCTACAGACTTTCAAGCTTATAAAAATTTACATAAAGACAAATTATTTAAAATTATTTAATTTTAATAGGACTTCAATCTCAATCTTTGTTAAGAAAATTAATGACATTTGAATAATACTTTGACGGTCAAGTCGTCTACAGCCGATATAAAAAGTTTCTTTATATCTTTATTTTATTTACATCCAAGTAGAATTAAATTAAAAGAACACGAATTATCACAGAAGAACGAGACAAGTTTTAGTTAAAAAATTAAATAGAAATATGTCTTGACAAGATGTAGCACCCAGCAAAAAGTACTAATCTTGGTACTTAACTGAATTCTCCTAACCAGTAACAATGGGGATTGAAAAAGTGAGTATTAAGAATTTTAAATTATAATAAAAAATAAAGATTAAAAGCACAATATTCTGATCAATTTATTGGTTTATTAATCTTGGTTTATTTTTCGTTTTCTTCAATCTTTAGAAGACATTTATGTACTAACAAAAATATGAATATTTTACAATATGATAGGTTGTAGAACTGGAAATTAATTATATTTGTGTACAAAACAATACTTTATAATAAATTAAATTAAATTTGAGGTAATAAAACACACAACATAACTCACAACGTATTCTCATTTTACATATAAAAAATCATTTGCATTTTGTGTTTACTTTTTCCAAGAAAGAAAAAAAACATAAATAGAGATTTAAATTGAATTGAATTTTGATTAAAGAGATAGCAATAAAATTGATAGTGTTTTTAATATTGTGTTGATTTTATAAGAAATTGTGAAGAAAAGGTGATTATAGGCTAAATACAGTTGTGTATATATATAAATAAAATATTTCAAAACATATCAATCATCAGCATAAGACCTTCCTGAAAAGAAACAATAAAGTATTTAATAAAATAAACATAATAAAGTCTATTTCTAGGAAGCTAATATATATTGTATTGATAATGAATTGCAATTTTGTAAGTATTAAAATGTTTTATAATCAATACTTATATAAAAAAATAAATAAATATTAAAAAATTAAAAAATAAATTATTAATATTTATATAAAAAAATCATTTTATATTCTTTTTTTCGAAAAGACTAAAGTCAATATGAATATATTTATTATTACTTGAATAGCACAAGGAAGGAATTGTTCAATTTTAAATTAAAGTAAACCTATTTATACTCTTTCGATTCGTTACTTTACAAGGTAAAAGAGACATATGATACAGACAAAATTTATAGCCAACCAAATGCCAATTGGTAATTCTTTTTAATTCTTATTGTACAGTCCGTCGCATATTTATTAGAACGGTCTAATATATAATAGTAGTTGCTAATTTTTATTAACAATTAACGTTTTACTGATATATTTATGATGTAATCAATATATAAAATAAATTTTCTGAAAAGTGCATAATCTTAAGATGATATATAAAATAAAGAAATATACTATTTCACATTTATTAGAACGAAAAGTAAATATTGATATGTCAGTATTTGATGCGTTCTCCGTGGCATTGAAGTACTTCACAGAGTCGCGCAGGAATCGATTTATATATGTTTTCGGTTACGGAACCTTTGGTTTCGTTAAAGTTGGTAATAGAGATTAATTTATATTCCAATTCTTTTAAATTCTTTATTGTTCCTGAACCATAAATCTCTTGTGATAATATTGCCCAAACGTTTTCGATTAGGTGCAAGTCTTGGCTATATGGCGGCCAATCTAAAAGCGTCACCTTGGAATCTTTAAAGAATTTTTTGGCTAGAGCAGATTTATGGATTGGGCAGTTATCTTGTTGGAATATAAAATCTTTGCCCAAGTTGAGCTCTATGATTTTTAATGCTCGGCTCGATAATATTCGAATGTAATCCTCGGTTTTTTGTCGACCCTTCATTATGGTATATGATAATAAGCCATTCAGCATTAGCATTGCCCACACCATAAGTCGCGATGATCGCAAAACCTTTCGTACACGTTGTGGTGACTGACTTCCCTTAACCCAGGAATAAAAAGAGTTACATCAGTGAAGAGTAAACAATTTCTCATCAGAAAATACCACTCGTTCCCATTTTATGCCGTCTACAATATATCGCTTTACTGCGTCAACTCGTCTTTGATTCATTTTTTGCTAAGACAAAATTTTGACGGCAAATCTTTATAATTGAAATTTAAACACTTCAGTGTTCTGCAAACCGTACTTTTTGAAACTGCCAAATCTAACTCTTTTATTAGGTCATTTAGCATTTTCGGTAGCCTTCATTTGGAGAACGGTTTGGATCCTTCGTTTATCGCCTTTGGTTAATTTTTCTTTTGGTCCAGTCTTTCTTTTTTTCGTTTTCACTAGAGTTAACAATATAATGGGCATCTGACTTTACTATTCCATATTTTTAGCTAATTTTCCAAACGACATTCCACCTTGCCTATCTCTTAATATTTCAATTTTATGATTCATAATGATTTCTAAAATAAATAAAAATATTTAAATCATACATCTAACCTGAATTATATAACATAAACAAAAATAATATTTACAAATAAATTAAATATAAAATCGGTCTAATAAATATGAAATGAATATAAATAATAAACGTTTAAACATATTATTAAAACAAGATACCTGTAAATGAAATTTGTTAAATTTAAAATATATTTAACCTTGAAATAATTATTTATTCAAAAATTGAAAAATTCAAATATTTCAATCAAATTTCATCCGTTCTAATAAATATGCGACGGACTGTATTTGTATGAGTTAATCTTGTGTCTGACTCATTTTGTGTTGGTTCTTTATTACAAAAATTAGTAGAATTACTTTTAAACCGTTTAACATAACTAAATCTGAATGCAGATTAATTTCACTTGTATCAAAATATTTTCAAAACGAAGCTGACGGAAAAGAAATATCTTGCAAGAAATAGTAAAAAATAAAAGTGAAGTATAAAAATTATTGAATAAAAAGTTAATAATAATATTGACATTGATTAGGAGATCATCAAATATTATTCAATATTAAAATTTATGTATCTAATAATAAATAATGAATTTAGTGAAGAAACCAAGCGGAAACCAAAAACAAAAGACAATTGTTGATAAATAAACCAAATTTTTACCTCCTGCACATTTTTTTATTCGATAGTATTCATAAAACTCATTGTCGACTTGTCTACTTCTTGAAATTATCTCAAATTCCATAATTTGATTCCAAGGTCGATTTATTCATCTAAGATTCAGATAACCGCTTTATGATAATGCCTGATTTAATCTACCCAATGTCAACAAAGAATAAACAAAAACGATGTCTTTTTTTATGTTTTTTCATCCCCTCAAGTCTAACGATCTTCGATAGTTTTGCTTACGTACTGCTACTTCATATTTGATTAATAATAAAAAAATTTACAATTATTTTAAGGAGTTATATTTAGTAATATACAGGGTGCGGCAGCTATTTGAGAACAAAATGACATAAAGTTCAAAAAATGAATATACAACAGAAAAATAACATTTATTACAATTTAATATTTTACATATATTAACACGTACA